>CM038716.1:9371765-9386765 GCA_021613375.1 Megaleporinus macrocephalus
GTTATGGTTCAGTTTAAGGTTAAGGTTAAGGTTAAATTTAATATTAGGGTTGTGTTAAGGTTATGGTTATGGTTATGGTTAAGTTTAAGGTTAGGATTAGGGTTAGGGTTAGGTTAAGGTTAGGGTTAAGGATAAGGTTAAATTTAATATTAGGGTTGTGTTAAGGTTATGGTTCAGTTTAAGGTTAAGGATAAGGTTAAATTTAATAGTAGGGTTGTGTTAAGGTTATGGTTCAGTTTAAGGTTAAGGTTAAGGTTAAATTTAATATTAGGGTTGTGTTAAGGTTATGGTTCAGTTTAAGGTTAAGGTTAAGGTTAAATTTAATATTAGGGTTGTGTTAAGGTTATGGTTATGGTTATGGTTAAGTTTAAGGTTAGGATTAGGGTTAGGGTTAGGTTAAGGTTAGGGTTAAGGATAAGGTTAAATTTAATAGTAGGGTTGTGTTAAGGATAAGGTTAAATTTAATAGTAGGGTTGTGTTAAGGTTATGGTTCAGTTTAAGGTTAAGGTTAAGGTTAAATTTAATATTAGGGTTGTGTTAAGGTTATGGTTATGGTTATGGTTATGGTTAAGTTTAAGGTTAGGATTAGGGTTAGGGTTAGGTTAAGGTTAGGGTTAAGGATAAGGTTAAATTTAATAGTAGGGTTGTGTTAAGGTTATGGTTCAGTTTAAGGTTAAGGTTAAGGTTAAGGTTAGGTTATTGTTGAGGTTAGAGCTAAGTGAGGTTAGGTTTAGGCTAGAACAAGTTCTGTGTGTGTGTCTGTGTGTATGTCTGGGCTCTGAGCCACAGAATTTTGCAAAGCTTATTCCCATCAGGGTCTCCACAGATACCAGTTTCAGCACTTAGTATGAATCATCATCTTCATCATCTTCACCATTAGCATCAGTGGCGTTTCTCTCTCTCTCCTTTCTATCTCTCTCTTTTCTCTCTCTCGTTCTGTTCTCTGCTCTCTCAGTACTGAGAGTATCGTCACCATCCAGTGAAGTATCTCTAAAATAGTAACGTTACAGGAGAGAACAAAAACTGTCTTTACTTTTATTGTGAGTCAATGAGACCAGAATTATTTCCAAGCTGTTTTGGAGCGTTTCTATTGGTCCGTTCATCAGGAAACTTTCACGCAATGTAAACGGCAGCTGTCATATTTAAATGAAAAGATTTAACATATTGTGATATATTATCAGATATTAGGACTGTGTATTGGCAAGAACCTGGTGATACAATACATATCCTGATACAGAGGTCACGATTTAATATATTGTGATATATTATAATATTGCAAGCATATATGATGTATAAGTATATAAGTGATATACTATGATTTTTTAAAATCCTACTAATAAAACACACCACTATATAAACTGGTTTGTCAATGCTTACAATAGCACTGCGTCCTTGTGCTGCTTGTTAATGTTGGAGTGGAGCAGAAAATGGATTACAGCACTGCCATCTAGTGGCCAGAGGTTTAAACACAACACACAATGATTCACTGTCTGCCAGGAATCTGTGTATTGATATTGTGTTTTTGAGAATCGATACAGTATCACCAAACATAATATCCTGATATTCAATGTTTCGATATTTTCTTACACCCCTATCAGATAGCCTTGCATATACGTCCATAGCAGTCACAGAGTACAGGATCTATGTGTTTGTGTGTACAGGTTTATGTGTATGTGTGTGTAAGCAGGTGTGTGTGTGTGTATGAAGGTGTTCAGTCTCTGGTAGTTGAGGAATCTGATGGTTTGTGGGAAGGAACTGTTGCACAGTCTGCTTGCACAGTGCTAACAGTGTGTGTGAGGGGCGTGTAGGGTGGTCTACAATGCTGCTGACATTTCGGGGGCAGCCTGTGGTGTGCTCTCTATAGTGTCTCTGTAGAAGGTGGCAGGGGTGGTGGGTGGAAGATGAGCTTTCATTAACTTCTGTGGGAAATACAGACGCTGCTGGGCTTTCTTGGCTTTGAAGCTAGGGTTCAGGGTCCAGGTGAGCTTCTCCGTTTGCAACAATCTCCACCGAGGAGGTGAGCGTAGCGGACACCCCAGTATTCAAAATACATGATGCACCACTTAAAAAACTAAAGTAGAATTATTAAAATCAGAAAATCAATGAAATCATTAAGCCACGTTTTGAGTCTCGGAAAAGTGCTATTAACAGGTGGAGTCACACCACTGGGGGGCAGTGTTGAGTGGTGTTTGTTTATTTGTGCTTAAATTGTGTTGAAGCCTGCAGTCGCAGTTAACATCTGTTAATCTGTTAAGTTTTTATATGAGTGTTTATTAACTACTGCCACTGTTCTTGGGTTGGATGGTCTGTATGAACGGAACTGTCCACAGTGGTGGTGAATGGAACCAGACGTCCTCCTCTAAAAGCTCCTCACAGAAAGTGATTACAGTAGATGTTATAAATACACTGTCTGATTCTGAGACGCTGTTTATGATAGTTTAGAGAAGATCTTAGTCTTAAACTCCATTCATGGTGGAGGGATACATGCAGGACGCTGTGAGGTTCAAATAGTCCCCAAAGAAAACCTAGGATTTTCAGATTTTACCATCAACATCCACATAAACTCAGAAGACACAAGTAGCTTCACTGGTGGGTTTGATAGTAAATACAATGTGTATATTTGTGTTGTGGACATGGAGACGCCTGGTGATTATCACCACCACTGTAAACACCATCACCACCACTGTAAACACCATCACCACCACTGTAAACACCATCACCACCACTGAAAACACCATCACCACCACTATAAACATCATCACCACCACTGTAAACACCATCACCACCACTGTAAACACCATCGCCACCACTGTAAACACCATCACCACCACTGTAAACACCATCGCCACCACTGTAAACATCATCACCACCACTATAAACATCATCACCACCACTGTAAACACCATCAGCAACACTGTAAACACCATCACCACCACTGTAAACATCATCACCACCACTGTAAACACTATCACCACCACTATAAACATCATCACCAACACTGTAAACATCATCACCAACACTGTAAACACCATCACCACCACTGTAAACACTATCAGCACCACTATAAACATCATCACCACCACTGTAAACACCATCACCACCACCACTGTAAACATCACCAGCACCGCTGTAAACACCATCACCACCACCACTGTAAACATCACCAGCACCGCTGTAAACATCACCACCACTGTAAACACCATCACCACCACTGTAAACACCACCACCACCACTATAAACACCACCACCACTCTAAACATCACCACCACCACCACTGTAAACACCATCACCACCACTGTAAACACCATCACCACCACTGTAAACACCACCAGCACTGTAAACACCATCACCACCACTGTAAACAACATCACCACCAGTGTAAACACCACCACCACTGTAAACACCATCACCACCACTGTAAACGACACCACCACTGTAAACACCATCACCACCACTGTAAACACCACCAGCACTGTAAACACCATCACCACCACTATAAACACCATCACCACCACTGTAAAAACATCACCACCACTGTAAACATCATCACCACCACTGAAAACACCATCACCACCACTGTAAACATCACCACCACCACCGTAAACATCACCACCACCACTGTAAACACCATCACCACCACTGTAAACATCACCACCACCACCGTAAACATCACCACAACCACCACTGTAAACACCATCACCACCACTGTAAACATCACCACCACTGTAAACATCACCACCAGTGTAAACATCACCACCACCACCACCGTAAACATCACCACCACCACTGTAAACACCATCACCAGCACTGTAAACACCATCACCACCACTGTAAACACCATCACCACCATTGTAAACATCACCACCACTGTAAACATCACCACCACCAGTGTAAACATCACCACCAGTGTAAACATCACCACCACCACTGTAAACATCACCACCACCACCGTAAACATCACCACCACCACTGTAAACACCATCACCAACACTGTAAACACCATCACCACCACTGTAAACACCATCACCACCACTGTAAACACCACCACCACCACTGTAAACACCATCACCACCACTGTAAACACCATCACCACCACTGTAAACACCACCACCACCACTGTAAACATCACCACCACCACTGTAAACACCATCACCAACACTGTAAACACCATCACCACCACTGTAAACACCATCACCACCACTGTAAACACCACCACCACCACTGTAAACACCATCACCACCACTGTAAACACCATCACCAACACTGTAAGAAGTCAGTAAGTTTCTCTACAGTTTGAATGGCGTCCTGGCTTATTTAAGCCCAAAAAATGACTGCAGTCTGAATACAGTGAATTGTGCAGCCCTGTGTGATTGACAGATGGCTGGATAGACGGATGGATGGATGGATGGATGGATGGATGGATGGATGGATGGGTGAAGAACTGATGCTCTTGCTCAGGGCGTTAGACTCTTTTTGCTTCACTCGCTCTTATTTTCACAGCTTTCCAGTTGGTGGAAAACTGTCAGACGTGATATGTTTAGAACTTCCACATCATTAGTGCCCACAATGCACAGCAGCCTGAAGTGTGTGTGTGTGTGTGTGTGTGTGTTTGGTGGGTTCTTTGTGTTTTCAGCGAATCAATAGTGCAGGTACACACACAGAGTAGAGCTTGAGTAAATGAGCAAATATCACTATTATGAGATGAATCATCATCATCATCATCATCTTTATAACCCCACCATCACCTCCAATCCTCTCTGTTATGGTGCTGGAATCTGGCAAAGACCAGTGTTTGAGCTGAAATACACTACTGGGCACCTAAGCTGATTGTTTAAAAGCCTGATCTGATCAATAAGTGTATGTCCACCATTAAGAACAGCAGATCTGATTAGAACAGATGTAAATAATCATACATACAATACAAAGTAACATGAATATCTTATTGTGAGAGAAGTAGATCAGATCTTGAGCTCCAGTTTGAAGAACAAAGTTAGGTTCCAGAGTTCAATATTGTTGGCCTGTAAAAATATCTCAGAGACTGTCAGAGACACCCATCCTGACAGATTCCGCCCGACAGCGAGCAAGAGAGGCCAACATCTCTATAATAACTGTGATAACTGTGATAACTGAGCTACAGGGCTGTGTTTGACCAACAGTTCAGCAGATGATTCTAATTCAAACAGTTAGCCTGGAGGTAAGCGGGGGGTGAACAATGTAGTTCAATGATGAAACATGGACGAAAATCTATGTATAACCAACAGTCCAACAGTGGGGACTTACAAACGCTTGGCTCGTAGTGTACTAAAACTTTAACAGCCGAACGTTTTACATCACTACCAGACAAACGTTTTAGATACACAACCAGTCAAACGTTTTAGATACACTACCAGACAAACGTTTTAGATACACAACCAGTCAAACGTTTTAGATACACTACCAGTCAAACGTTTTAGTACACTACCAGACAAACGTTTTAGATACACTACCAGACAAACGTTTTAGATACACTACCAGTCAAACGTTTTAGATACACTACCAGTCAAACGTTTTAGTACACTACCAGTCAAACATTTTAGATACACAACCAGTCAAACGTTTTAGATACACAACCAGACAAACGTTTTAGATACACAACCAGTCAAACGTTTTAGATACACAACCAGTCAAACGTTTTAGATACACTACCAGTCAAACGTTTTAGTACACTACCAGTCAAACGTTTTAGTACACTACCAGTCAAACGTTTTAGATACACTACCAGTCAAACATTTTAGATACACAACCAGTCAAACGTTTTAGATACACAACCAGACAAACGTTTTAGATACACTACCAGTCAAACGTTTTAGATACACAACCAGTCAAACGTTTTAGATACAGTACCAGTCAAACGTTTTAGATACACTACCAGACAAACGTTTTAGATACACTACCAGTCAAACGTTTTAGATACACAACCAGTCAAACGTTTTAGATACACTACCAGACAAACGTTTTAGATACACTACCAGTCAAACGTTTTAGATACACTACCAGACAAACGTTTTAGATACACTACCAGTCAAACGTTTTAGATACACAACCAGTCAAACGTTTTAGATACACAACCAGTCAAATGTTTTAGATACACTACCAGTCAAACGTTTTAGATACACAACCAGTCAAACGTTTTAGATACACAACCAGACAAACGTTTAAGATACAACACCAGTCAAACGTTTTAGATACACTACCAGTCAAACGTTTTAGATACACTACCAGTCAAACGTTTTAGATACACAACCAGACAAACGTTTTAGATACACTACCAGTCAAACGTTTTAGATACACTACCAGTCAAACGTTTTAGATACACAACCAGTCAAACGTTTTAGATACACAACCAGACAAACGTTTTAGATACACTACCAGTCAAACGTTTTAGATACACTACCAGTCAAACGTTTTAGATACACTACCAGACAAACGTTTTAGATACACTACCAGTCAAACGTTTTAGTACACTACCAGTCAAACGTTTTAGATACACAACCAGTCAAATGTTTTAGATACACAACCAGTCAAACGTTTTAGATACACAACCAGTCAAACGTTTTAGATACACAACCAGACAAACGTTTAAGATACAACACCAGTCAAACGTTTTAGATACACTACCAGTCAAACGTTTTAGATACACCAGTCAAACGTTTTAGATACACAACCAGTCAAACGTTTTAGATACACAACCAGACAAACGTTTTAGATACACTACCAGTCAAACGTTTTAGATACACTACCAGTCAAACGTTTTAGATACACAACCAGTCAAACGTTTTAGATACACAACCAGACAAACGTTTTAGATACACTACCAGCTAAATGTTTTAGATACACTACCAGTCAAACGTTTTAGATACACTACCAGTCAAACGTTTTAGATACACTACCAGTCAAACGTTTTAGTACACTACCAGTCAAACGTTTTAGATACACCAGTCAAACGTTTTAGATACACAACCAGTCAAACGTTTTAGATACACAACCAGCCAAACGCTTTAGATACACAACCAGTCAAACGTTTTAGATACACAACCAGACAAACGTTTTAGATACACAACCAGTCAAACGTTTTAGATACACAACCAGTCAAACGTTTTAGATACACAACCAGACAAACGTTTTAGATACACTACCAGTCAAACGTTTTAGATACACTACCAGTCAAACGTTTTAGATTCACAACCAGTCAAATGTTTTAGATACACTACCAGCCAAACGTTTTAGATACACTACCAGTCAAACGTTTTAGATACACTACCAGTCAAACGTTTTAGATACACAACCAGTCAAACGTTTTAGATACACAACCAGACAAACGTTTTAGATACACTACCAGTCAAACGTTTTAGATACACAACCAGTCAAACGTTTTAGATACACAACCAGACAAACGTTTTAGATACACTACCAGTCAAACGTTTTAGATTCACAACCAGTCAAATGTTTTAGATACACTACCAGTCAAACGTTTTAGATTCACAACCAGTCAAACGTTTTAGATACACTACCAGTCAAACGTTTTAGATTCACAACCAGTCAAATGTTTTAGATACACTACCAGTCAAACGTTTTAGATACACAACCAGACAAACGTTTTAGATACACTACCAGTCAAACGTTTTAGATACACTACCAGTCAAACGTTTTAGATACACAACCAGACAAACGTTTTAGATACACCAGTCAAACGTTTTAGATACACAACCAGTCAAACGTTTTAGATACACAACCAGACAAACGTTTTAGATACACTACCAGTCAAACGTTTTAGATACACTACCAGTCAAACGTTTTAGATACACAACCAGTCAAACGTTTTAGATACACAACCAGACAAACGTTTTAGATACACTACCAGTCAAACGTTTTAGATACACAACCAGTCAAACGTTTTAGATACACAACCAGACAAACGTTTTAGATACACTACCAGTCAAACGTTTTAGATACACTACCAGTCAAACGTTTTAGATTCACAACCAGTCAAATGTTTTAGATACACTACCAGCCAAACGTTTTAGATACACTACCAGTCAAACGTTTTAGATACACAACCAGACAAACGTTTTAGATACACTACCAGTCAAACGTTTTAGATACACTACCAGTCAAACGTTTTAGATACACAACCAGACAAACGTTTTAGATACACTACCAGCCAAACGTTTTAGATACACAACCAGACAAACGTTTTAGATACACTACCAGACAAACGTTTTAGTACACTACCAGTCAAACGTTTTAGATACACTACCAGCCAAACGTTTTAGATACACTACCAGTCAAACGTTTTAGATACACTACTAGCCAAACGTTTTAGATACACTACCAGACAAAGGTTTTAGATACACTACCAGACAAACGTTTTAGTACACTACCAGTCAAACGTTTTAGATACACTACCAGCCAAACGTTTTAGATACACTACCAGTCAAACGTTTTAGTACACTACCAGTCAAACGTTTTAGATACACTACCAGTCAAACGTTTTAGATACACAACCAGCCAAACGTTTTAGATACACAACCAGCCAAACGTTTTAGTACACTACCAGTCAAACGTTTTAGATACACTACCAGTCAAACGTTTTAGATACACAACCAGCCAAACGTTTTAGATACACAACCAGCCAAACGTTTTAGTACACTACCAGTCAAACGATGTAGATACACTACCAGTCAAACGTTTTAGATACACTACCAGCCAAACGTTTTAGATACACTACCAGTCAAACGTTTTAGTACACTACCAGTCAAACGTTTTAGATACACTACCAGTCAAACGTTTTAGATACACTACCAGACAAACGTTTTAGATACACTACCAGTCAAACGTTTTAGATACACTACCAGACAAACGTTTTAGTACACTACCAGTCACACGTTTTAGATACACTACCAGTCAAACGTTTTAGTAACACTACCAGCCAAACGTTTTAGATACACTACCAGTCAAACGTCTTAGATCACTACCAGTCAAACGTTTTAGTACACTACCAGTCAAACGTTTTAGATACACTACCAGTCAAACGCTTTAGTACACTACCAGTCAAACGTTTTAGATACACTACCAGACAAACGTTTTAGATACACTACCAGTCAAACGTTTTAGATACACTACCAGTCAAACGTTTTAGATACACTAGCAGTCAAACGTCTTAGATCACTACCAGACAAACGTTTTAGATACACTACCAGTCAAACGTCTTAGATCACTACCAGTCAAACGTTTTAGTACACTATCAGTCAAACGTTTTAGATACACTACCAGTCAAACGTTTTAGATACACTACCAGTCAAACGCTTTAGTACACTACCAGTCAAACGTTTTAGATACACTACCAGACAAACGTTTTAGATACACTACCAGTCAAATGTTTTAGATACACTACCAGACAAACGTTTTAGATACACTACCAGTCAAACGCTTTAGTACACTACCAGCTAAACGTTTTAGATACACTACCAGTCAAACGTTTTAGATACACTACCAGTCAAACGTTTTAGATACACTACCAGACAAACATTTATGAGTTATTATTTTCAAAAGAATTTTCGTCATATCCCTGTAATCTGTGGCTACTCCAAAGTACTTTTGAGTACTAAATTAGTACGACATTAGGATGGTTTAATCTCTGCTGTGTCCCTGTATCACCAGAAAACCTGTAGTTATGCATCACAGCCTTCAGATCCATAATTCCCGTTACTATTTCCTGTGTATTCCCGGCACAGACCCCCTTTATTAGGGTCCTCTAAAGAATCAGACAAATTGACCGGTGCAGTGCCATCACCTTCCACGCACCCTGCTGTGATCAGTCAGTGTTCCCCCTTTGCGTGGGTGCTTGAGTGTCGACCGCTGGTGACCTCATTAGTGGACCAGGGCTAATTATAAACAGCAGTTCTTGATTACGCTGCAGCTCGGCTAACTAATCACACACGCCAGATAAGAGCACCTGCAGCTCATACGCTTACCTTACTGCACCCACCTCAGAGCTCCAGCAGCAGAACCTGGTAGCTCCTCCAGCGTGGCTTCTGGAATACAGGTATTATTGTTATAGGGTAACATTGCTGTGAGGATTTGATTGAGCATTACTGAGGGCTGGTACTGATGTTGATCATTGCTGTGAGGATTTGATTGAGTATTAGTGAGGTCAGGTACTAATGTTGATCATTGCTGTGAGGATTTGATTGAGTATTAGTGAGGTCAGGTACTAATGTTGATCATTGCTGTGAGGATTTGATTGAGTATTAGTGAGGTCAGGTACTGATGTTGATCATTGCTGTGAAGATTTGATTGAGTGTTAGTGAGGTCAGATACTGATGCTGAACATTGCTGTGAGGATTTGATTGAGAATTAGTGAGGTCAGGTACTAATGTTGATCATTGCTGTGAGGATTTGATTGAGAATTAGTGAGGTCAGGTACTGATGTTGATCATTGCTGTGAGGATTTGATTGAGTGTTAGTGAGGTCAGATACTGTTGCTGAACATTGCTGTGAGGATTTGATTGAGAATTAGCGACATCAGGTACAGATATTGAACATTGCTGTGAGGATTTGATTGAATGTTAGTAAGGTCAGGTACTGATGTTGATCATTGCTGTGAGGATTTGATTGAGCATTACTGAGGGCTGGTACTGATGTTGATCATTGCTGTGAGGATTTGATTGAGAATTAGTGAGGTCACGTGCTGATGTTGATCATTGCTGTGAGGATTTGATTGAGTATTAGTGACGTCAGGTACAGATATTGAACATTGCTGTGAGGATTTGATTGAATGTTAGTAAGGTCAGGTACTGATGTTGATCATTGCTGTGAGGATTTGATTGAGAATAAGTGAGGTCAGGTACTAATGTTGATCATTGCTGTGAGGATTTGATTGAGTGTTAGTGAGGTCAGGTACTGATGTTAATCATTGCTGTGAGGATTTGATTGGAATTAGTGACGTCAGGTACAGATATTGAACATTGCTGTGAGGATTTGATTGAATGTTTGTAAGGTCAGGTACTGATGTTGATCATTGCTGTGAGGATTTGATTGAGAATAAGTGAGGTCAGGTACTGATGTTGAACATTGCTGTGAGGATTTGATTGAGTGTTAGTGAGGTCAGCTGCTGATGTTGAACATTGCTGTAAGGATTTGATTGAATGTTAGTGACGTCAGGTACTGATGTTAGAACATTGCTGTGAGGATTTGATTGAATGTTAGTGAGGTCAGCTGCTGATGTTGAACATTGCTGTAAGGATTTGATTGAGTGTTAGTGAGGTCAGATACTGATGCTGAACATTGCTGTGAGGATTTGATTGAGAATTAGTGAGGTCAGATACTAATGATGATCATTGCTGTGAGGATTTGATTGAGAATTAGTGAGGTCATATACTAATGTTGATCATTGCTGTGAGGATTTGATTAAGAATTAGTGAGGTCAGGTACCAATGTTGAACATTGCTGTGAGGATTGATTGAGTGTTAGTGAGGTCAGATACTAATGTTGAACATTGCTGTGAGGATTTAATTGGTACTGATGTAGAACATTACTTTGAGGATTCGACTGAGTGTTAGTGATGTCAGGTACCAATGTTGAACATTGCTGTGAGGATTTGATTGAGTATTAGTGAGGTCAGGTACTAATGTTGAACATTGCTGTGAGGATCTGATTGAGTATTAGTGAGGTCAGGTACTAATGTTGAACATTGCTGTGAGGATTTAATTGGTACTGATGTAGAACATTACTTTGAGCATTCGATTGAGTGTTAGTGAGGTCAGATACCGATGTTGAACATTGCTGTGAGGATTTGATTGAGTGTTAGTGAGGTCAGGTACTGATGTTGAACATTGCTGTGAAGATTTGATTGAGATGTTTGAACCAGGCACACTGCCAGGTGGAGAAGCAGGGATCTACCAAACCTTTACTTGGCAGGATGCCAGCGTAGTTAGCTGTTAATTGCGTTGAGTATAATTGGCTGTATGTAAGAGTTCATGAACAGTTCATTCGTTTTCAGTGAACAGCTCCATTGTTTGATCTGGATGCCATTCATCTGAATAGACTGGTCATGACCTCATTATAGAAACCTTTACAGCGACCTCAACAATATTGCTTTTAATCTGTAATTAACACTAGGTGGTGTGTTCGACCCTCAGGAGCCCATGGGCCTTGTGCATTTTCCAAAGGACCTGCTAAATGAGGACAAGGACAGAGTAGAGCTTTCACTGTGCGCCAGTTTTAGGTGTTTTCGCTTGTAGTTTTACTGAGAAATTAATTTAATATATGTAGCCTTAAAAATGATTTGCTATCTTTCAAATAGTTATAGAAGTCAAGCAGTAGTTTTGTTCACCTACAGCCTCTTCAACCACATGCCGTGGCCACCTGTTTACTCTTTTTATCTGTATCAACATTATGTTTATCTGTGTCGGCATTACAGCTAATTACTCTACAAATTAAATTCAAGCCAGTTAGTCACAGTGGACGTAAGACCCAAATGTAAGCGAGACAGTCCAAATGACAGTGAGACCAAATCAAAATGAAAGTGAGTCAGAGTCCAAATGTGAGTGAGACAGAGTCCAAATGACAGTGAGACAGAGTCCAAATAAGAATAAGACAGAGTCCAAATGAAAGTGAGACCAAATCAAAATGAAAGTGAGTTAGAGTCCAAAAAAGAGAGAGACACAGTCCAAATGTGAGTGAGACAGAGTCCAAATGACAGTGAGACAGAGTACAAATATGAGTGAGACAGAGTACAAATGACAGTGAGACCCAGTCCAAATAAGAATGAGACAGAGTCCAAGTGAGAGTCAGTCCGAGTCCAAATAAAAATGAGACAGAGTTCAAGCGAGAGTCAGTCCGAGTCCAAATAAGAATGAGACAGAGTTCAAGTAAGAGTCAGTCCGAGTCCAAATGACAGTGAGACAGAGTCCAAATAAGAATAAGACAGAGTACAAATGACAGTGAGACCCAGTCCAAATAAGAATAAGACAGAGTCCAAATGAAAGTGAGACCAAATCAAAATGAAAGTGAGTCAGAGTCCAAATAAGAGAGAGACACAGTCCAAATGACTGTGAGACCGAATCCATATGACAGTGAGACAGAGTCCAAATGTGAGTGAGACAGAGTCCAAATGACAGTGAGACAGAGTCCAAATGTGAGTGAGACAGAGTCCAAATGACAGTGAGACCCAGTCCAAATAAGAATGAGACAGAGTCCAAGTGAGAGTCAGTCCGAGTCTAAATGACAGTGAAACAGAGTCCAAATGACAATGAGACCAAGTCTGAATGAGAGCAATATCGAGTCCAAATGAGAGTGAGACAGAGTCCAAGTGAGAATGAGACTGAGAGCGATGTTAATTCCAAATAAGAGTCAGTCCGAGTCCAAATGAAAGTGAGATTGAGTCTAAATGAGTGAGACAAAGTACTAATGAGAGTGAGACCGAGTCCAAATGATTGAGTCAGAGTCCAAATAAGAGCGAGACCCAGTCCAAATGACAGTCAGACCAAGTCCAAAGGACAATGAGATAGAGTCCAAATGAGAGTGAAAGCAAATCAAAATAAGAATGAGTCAGAATCCAAATCCAGAATCCAGAATCCAAGTCCAAATGAGTGAGACAGAGTCCTAATGAGAGTGAGACCAAGTCCAAATGAGTGAGACACAGTCCAAATAAGAGCGAGACCCAGTCCAAATGACAGTCAGACCGAGTCTAAATGACAATGAGATAGAGTCCAAATGAGAGTGAAAGCAAATCAAAATAAGAATGAGTCAGAATTCAAATCCAGAATCCAAATGAGTGAGACAGAGTCCTAATGAGAGTGAGACCAAGTGCAAATGACAGTGAGACCCAGTCTGAATTAGAGAAAGACTAAGTCCAAATGAGAGCGAGGCCGAGTCAAAATAGGAGTAAGAAAGAGTCAGAATGAGTGAGTCATTTATTTACAGTTACTGATTCCTTTGAATCCAGTGTCTGTGAATCACTAATCAGAACACTAGCACTGCTAGTGCTACCACTACTTTAATGTCCAGTTATTTATATTTAATAATTTATAGCAGTTGCAGCAAGACAATGCAGAAACCTGGAGGTCACCTCACACGTCCAGAGCTACAGATCCTGGTACTGAAAGCTTGTGCTGTTGTTGTTTCTGATCTATGCAGATCATTCCCGTCACGCTACTGAGCTAGCTGTGCACATGCAGTCGTTTCAGGTCACAGGTTTGCTCACATGGAAGACAGGTACGGGTCACCGAGCTGCACAGATGCGAGGCATCAAGGCGGGAGCGTCAGATCGGGATCGAGCAATAAGGCCTATAATGTGAACCTAGCCTGACGGTGGTTGAGCTGTTGGGCCACTGAGCTTTGTGCTCATGTCACACACCAGTGAGCATCAGCTAATTCAGTTACAGCCCAGTTCAAGTACAGTTAACAGATGAAGGTATGTATATACGGTATGGTTTTACAGATTTGTCGCAACTAATAGGTTCAGGTGCTCATAAAAAAATCCAGGAGAGCATGAGGAAATCCCAACATCCAGTTCAGTTCTATAAAGCTGGAGGTCCTTCAGGATTTTGACCTCAGGATTGTGTTAATTCAGCCATGATGAAGTGCTTTCGACCATAAACTGCTTGTTTAAGGTCCACAGCATCTCAGTGATGTTCAGAACTTTGAGTAGGCCACTCCAGAACCTTCCATTTATTTCTTCTGGTCACTCAAGCATGAACTTGCTCTTGTGCTTCAGAACGTTGTCTTGCTGGACAGCCCAGTTGTACTTCAGGGTCAGATCATAAACTGAAGAGTGAACATTCTACTGTTGGATTTTCTGGTTGAGAGCAGAATTCATGGCTATATATAATTAAGGCAAGAAATCCAGGACCCGAATGGAATTCATGGAATGCTGTGTTAGCTTCCAGCCAGATGTCTCATATTACTATAACTTTCCACTTATCAGTCCACAGGATGTTATTTCAAATCATCAGTCCA
>CM038716.1:9391765-9501765 GCA_021613375.1 Megaleporinus macrocephalus
CCGCTTGTTCGTTTTTTGGATGACTGGCTCCACAAAGAGGATTTTATTACGGATTTCATTGGTTGCCTGGCAACTAATGGCCATTTCATACAGGTGACTAACTTTATTTTTCGACCTGCGCTTATGCCCCCCCTCCCCAACCGTGTGGTCATGACAGTTTGAAAGTGAGCCCCCCTCACTTCCTCTCCCCCACCTTTTATAGTACGCCTGGTCTGTCTGGTTACCGCCCCCCCCCTCAGTTCTCAGTGAAAAGGAGGCTGTGATGGATTGATGTTATAAAACTGTGTTGTCGCTGTAGCTCAGTTATTTTATCCGTCCGTCTGCTTGTGTTTGTGTTATCTGACAAGCAGACGCACGTGTACGCTGTCAGGATGTGACCTCACACTTATGTATTTATAAGTACCTATATGTATTAAGTACATGTATCCTGTTTCATAGCAAGTGTCTTTAATAACTGTGTAATAACACATGAACATCACATGCAACAACAATGTAACTACAAGTGATGTAGCCACTGTTACAGATGGATTACAGCAGTACAGCTTATGTAGTTGCACATGTGCCTCATGTAATTACATTAGAGTATCCTAACAACAGCATATTATCTCATGTGATTGCACACGGGTGATAACATGAGTGTAACAGCATTTGTTACCAGTTGCACTTTAGAATTTCATTTCATGCAATTTTCATGCAATTCACAAACAATACTGTCCATTTCACTATTAATGTAAGTGTATCAGATGATTTTTAAAGAATAAAACTGTTTGTATTAAAGTCTATTTTTGTATAGAGGCTTATTTTACATATAGTTCTATTATCAGTAATTCTCAGTCCTCTGTCTAAATCTCCTGATACGACCACCAATCCAAGTTAAGGATGTTATTGGACTAATTGGTTGTTAGGACACTCTTGCTCAATTGTGATCACAGCTGAAAAACATTCTACTAATAAGTGAGTATAAAAGGGAACAACATTCTAGGTTAGTTTAGTATCTGAAGATCAGCAGTTGATGTCTTGCTGACCGACTCACAATGACCAGAAAGAAACAACTTTCTTTAGAGACCCGTCAGTCCATTGTTGTGTTAAGGAAGAAGATACTCCATTAAAACAAGAACCTTTCACTGTGATCCCAAACTTTTGAGTGGTAGTGTATATTCTATGGTTGAGTTGGTGCTGATGCTGTAGAAGGGTTTTTGGACTGATGCAGAAACAGAAAACAAGAAATATGACTTCAACATTGTCCTGATGTCCACTATAGAGGACATTCCATAAAAAATAATAACATGTTTTTTTCATCCAGTAGACTTATTTTATGTTGAAATTACTGAAATTCTCAAACTTTATTTTTTCTGGATCTCAGGAGGATATAATATGTATGAAACATATATATATATATGTATATCGCCGCTGCCCGAAGAAAAGCATGTATCCAGATATATAAAAATATGACCAGATATTATTTGAGTGGCGGGTCATTCTCAGCACTGCTGTGACACTGACGTGATGTTAGTGTGTGTTGTGCTTGCTTGAGTAGATCAGTCACAGTGGTGTCCACTCACTGTCCACTTTATTAGACACTCCTACTACTTGCTGGTCCACCTTGTAGATGTAAAGTCAGAGACAGTAGCTCATCTGCTGCTGCACAGTTTGTGTTCCTCTAGTCCTTCATCAGTGGACACAGGACGCCGCCCACAGGACACTGCTGTCTGGATAGTTTTGGTTGGTGGACGATTCTCAGTCCAGCAGTGACACTGAGAAGGTGTTTAAACACTCCAGCAGCAGGAGCAGCACTGCTGTGTCTGATCCACTCACACCAGCACCACACACACTAACACTTGATCCACCACCCTAATAGTACCTGCTCTGTGGTGGTCCTGTGGGGGTCCTGATCATTAAAGAACAGAGTAATAAAGTATACAGAGAATCAGATGAACTACAGTCTGTAAGTGGAGCTCCTGTATGCTCAGTGGAGCTGATACAGTGAGTGGAGATATAAGGAGGTGGTTTAAATGTAATGTATGTATCTATCAGTGTATGTCTCCTCCACAGAATCCTTTATCATAAGCATTCATGGTGTACCTTCTATTACGAAGGACGCTCTTATCCACGTTCCTCCCGTTCAGATGGGCGCCCGTCCGAACGCGGAGAGCAATTTTAGAGAGAATAGGTCGTACGGCTCGCTCGAGGTAAAATGTATTACAGGATTATAAATGGGTCTGAGGACGAGAGGAATTGATAGAGGGAGAAAGAGAACGAGAACGAGTGGGGGGAAAAAAATTCAGAGGAAATCCATTACTGTAAGGTTTTGCTTCTCAGGAGTAATATATGAACGCTACTCCGATATGCAAATAGCAATTTCTCTCCTGTCGTACCGTTTCTAAGCGATAAGACCCCTATTTTCTCATTTCTCAGCTTCTCTCTCTCTCTGTATACCAGTTTCTGTTCTTCATTAATACATTACTGGCTTGACTGGAGGTTTAATCATAGCTTATATTGTATATTCAGGACTTATATTGTACATTCAGTACCGTTTTTAAGGCTTGTGGTGGTTATACGACTCGGTCACCTTGGGTGAAGTTTATTTGTTACACAGGGTACAGTTTTGGCATGGCTCTGGATTTGTTGCATGGCAGGCCTTTAAGTTGAACGTGAATATAGTTTTTTTTCACCCCAATCAAGTCAAACGCACCCTTCATGTGTGACTCAGCTGCCGCAGCCTGCGACAGCAGTGATTCCGTGCAGCTCTCTGTCCTTATTATGGCTAGAAAACACAAAGTTCCTCTAGATTTCATCAGGTACCGTTGACCTATGGCTAGGACGGATGAGTCACGGCTAGAAGGAGCATTCGAGGTCAGTTAGGTTTCAGTCAGGACAAAGAAACGAGCATGAGACTCATGCGCAATCCCACGTGGCCATTAGCATCCAGTCTGTAAAGCATCTGCAGTGTCTGCAAAGCTGTTGCAACCTTGGTGAGTGGCCAGTGTTGTCTGTGGCATCACCAGCAACCAACATCCAACTCCACTGCAACTCCACTGATACTTACATTTATCACCAACGTTCACCAACAGATCTTCTGTACCTACTACCATACTTACTCCTACTGACCACCAGCACCATCAGCTCATCTTCTCATTCACCAGTTCTCCTGTTGCAACCTTGGTGAGTGGCCAGTGTTGTCTTTGGCATCACCAGCAACCAACATCCAACTCCGCTGCAACTCTTGTCGTTAAAGTTACGGCTGTTTACTTAAATCTGTCACCAGTGTTCACCAACAGATCACCGGAACACACTACCATACCCACTCCTACTGAACACCAGCACCATCAGCTCATCTTCTCATTCACCAGTTCTCCTGTTACAACCTTGGTGAGTGGCCAGTGTTGTCTGTGGCGTCACCAGCAACCAACATCCAACTCCACTGCAACTCTCGTCGTTAAAGTTACGGCTGTTTACTTAAATCTGTCACCAGTGTTCACCCACAGATCACCTGTACACACTACCATACTCACTCCTACTGACCACCAGCACTATCAGCTCAGCTTCTCATTCACCAGTTCTCCTGTTGCAACCTTGGTGAGTGGCCAGTGTTGTTTTTGGCATCACCAGCAACCAACGTCCAACTCCACTGCAACTCTCGTCGTTAAAGTTACGGCTGTTTACTTAAATCTGTCACCAGTGTTCACCAACAGATCACCTGTACACACTAACATACTCACTCCTACTGACCACCAGCACCATCAGCTCATCTTCTCATTCACCAGTTCTCCTGTTACAACCTTGGTGAGTGGCCAGTGTTGTCTTTGGCATCACCAGCAACCAACATCCAACTCCACTGCAACTCTGTTGTCGTTGATGTTACGGCTGTTTACTTAAATCTGTCACCTGTGTTCACCCACAGATCACCTGTACACACTAACATACTCACTCCTACTGACCACCAGCACCATCAGTTCAGCTTTTCATTCACCAGTTTTCCTGCTTCACCCTCATGCACTTGGTAGGAGTGAGTATTGTATGGTGAACAGTTGGTCTGTGGGTGATGTGACTGGTCACTGGTGAGAGATTTCAAACTACAGCTACAAGAAACAATACAAACCCCTGATTGTTTACACCTTATTATCCTGCAACAGTGCAACCAGTTATGCAAAATATGGTTTCAACAAAATTCTGAGATCTTGCAAGACTGGTGTGATCATCTTTGGTGTCTCCAAAACAGTCTGAGGCAGTGGGACCAGCCGTGTGGCCAACTTGAAGTCTAGCACAAGGAAAAGCATGAAATCAAGGGCAGCGGTGCAACCCACTACTCTGTAGCAACCCCCACCACTATAACACATTTGTTGTTATTTGAAACTGTTGACTCTGGACTGCCCTCTAGTGGATGAATCAGTGACTTGCACAGAATATATACCTTTTGGGCCTCAAAAATCATTTCGGGTGCACAACTGGTCATACAGTTGCAGGCAACTTTGGCGACACCAAAGACAACATTGCCATTGAGTTACACTGCTGACTTCATGCTGGTCACATGGCCTCAGTTGGTGTTGCATCAAGCACTTTGGTCACTTTGGTGTCACCAGAACTGTTTTAGAACTTCCATTATGTCCATTTCATTTTATGTCCAAACGCTGTACCCGTCACTGCCCACATACTTGAATGCATCATTTACATTGGCATGGATGTTGAGCACTACATCCACTAGAGGGCAGTACAGAATCCAATAATGTATCTACTATGAAAGAGAGGAAAGAGGCAGCATTGTGGGTGGAGGTGGTCCGTGAGGCCGTCATATGCTTCAGCATGTGGATGTAGAATTATTTTCAATTATATTACTGAGGCGTTGTCTCGGTGAGCTGGTGGTTAAGCTGCCCCCACGATTCCAGGTGGATTTGCCCCGTTTGGTCCGTATCTGTAAGCTTTCGGAGAACATGCACTAATACGGATGAAACGAGTGCAGAGTACGGACAGAAGCTCCGTCTGTATCCGTATTTAAGGTTCAGCATAATTGAGCCTTAACCCGTCATCAGCATGAGTCAGCCGTGTGACTCAACGGGGAAAAATATGAAGTTCCGCAAGGCCCTGGTAATCCTCTCCCTGAAACCATCAAACACAACACTGCCTCGAATCTGGGGGGGCAAAACGATGATATCAATGAAATGTGTTATAGTCATGGTGGTTGGTACAGTGTAGTTGGTTATACCGGTTGTGTAGTTGGTTATAGCACTGTCTTTGGTGTCACCAAAGCTGTTTGAAACTATATGAAACCATCATGCAACTGAAATGATTTAGACAAAATTAAGGTATATATTCAGTGCTAGGTTGAACCTGTTAGAGTTAACAGGTTCTAATCACAAGTTCTGGTTTGAAGGCAACAAAGCAAGAGGACTTGTGGTGCTCTGACTCTGTGTTGACTCTGATTTGAGGCAGTGCGACCAGTTGGGAGACCAACACGAAGGCAGCAACTGACAGAAACATGAAATCTAACCAGGCAAGTGGTGTCACCAGAGCTGTCTGAGGATGTGTGACCTCGTGGTGCAACCAGCAGAGCGACTTAGCGGCCATGAAAAAATGCTAAATGCCTGTAAGGCTGTTGGTTGAGCTCCTCTGTCCATAGTGCTTGATGCAACATCTACTGAGGCTGTGTGACCAGCATGAAGTCAGCAGTGTAACTTAATGGCAACGTTGTATTTGGTGTTGCCAAAGTTGCCTGAAACTGTATGACCAGTTGTGCAATCGAAGTCCAGAGTCAACAGTTTCAAATAACAACAAATGTGTTATAGGGGTGGGGGTTGGTACAGTGTAGTTGGTTACACCGCTGCCCTCCTCGCTGTCAGCAGTGTAACTTAATCGCAGCACTGTCTTTGGTGTCACCAAAGCTGTTTGAAACCATACAACCAGTCGTGCAACTGAAATGATTTAGGCAAAATACAAGTATATATTCAGGGCAAGGTGCTTATCCATCCACTAGAGGTCAGTTTAGAGTCAACAGTTTCAAAAAAGAACAAACTTAGTGGAGGTTGTTGGTACAGTCTAGTGGGTAACTTAATCTCAACATGGTTTCACCAAAGCTGCCTGAAACAGTACAACCAGTCATGCGACTGAAGTGATTTACAAGACAAAAAAGGATATGCATTAATATGCAGTGTAAGTCGCTAATCCATCCACTAGAGGGCAGAGTCAAAAGTTTCCAATAAAACTTTAACTTAATCGCAAAATTGGTGTCACCAAAGTTGCCTGAAACCATATGACCAAAATGATTTATGAAGGTATAAATGCAGTGCAATGTGCTAATCTACCCACTAGAGGGCAGAGTCAGAGGTTTTACCTAACAACAAACATAGTGGAGGTTGTTGGTACAGGGCAGTGGGTTACTGCTGCCAAGACTGCAACTCAATCGCAATGTTGTCTTCGGTGTCATCATCGCTGCTTGAAACCGTATGACCAGTCAGGCAACCAAAATGATTTACCAGACAAAAGATATATATTCATATATATTCATAATTCATCCACTAGAGGGCTGTCTCCAGTTTCCAAAAGTCCAAACTTTCAAATAATGACAAACATTGTGTCCATGCTGCCAGCAGTGCAACTCAATCGCAATGTTGTCTTTGGTGTCACCAAATCTGCCTAAAACTGTATGACCAAACGTGCACCTGAAATGATTTAGTATATATGATTTAGTATATATTCAGGCACTAATCTATCCACCAGAGGGCGGTCCAGAGTCAGAAGATTTAAATAACAACAAACATAGTGGACGTTGTTGCTACTGTGTAGTGGATTTTGCCGCTGCCTTCCAAGCAGAGCAACTTAACGGCAACATTGTCTTTGGTGTCACCAAAGTTGCGTGAAACCGGATGACCAGTTATTGACCAGGTGGAAAATGCTAAGCAGGTACGGATTGTAGCTTGGAGTTAAAGCGAGTCGCTAATAAAGCAGGATTCCATTGTTTGAGGAGATTTGAAGTAAGAGCTGAGGAGCAGATCTGCTGGCTGCTTCAGGGAAGCCTGTTTGAAGAGAGTGTTTGAAATCCGAAGCGGTGGGTTTGGCTGCAGAACACAGGTTCTGGAACGTCGATGCTCGGCTGCGGAGTTTGGGGCGTTTTTGATGCACTTCATCTGGTAGACAAGTACAAACACAAGTTCATGCTTTATTTATTAGTGTGTAGAGGAGCATTGCTTTCAGCCATTATGGCTCTCTCATGCACTCTACCTCCCCATCTCTCTCTCTCTCTCTCTCTCTCTCTCTCTCTCTGGACCTCTGGAGTTCCTGCTGCTTAACAACTGCATAATAAAAGTTAATGCACAGTATTTGGAGCTCAGTTCAGTTAATGGGACCCTGTTTTGTAATCCTGCTCACTTGTTCCTCACAGCGGTGTACTTTTTTTAGTACTTTTTTGTACTTTTTGGTACACTTTTGGTACTTGACTCTCTCTGTAATACCATAAAATGTAAATTCAGTTGTAACATTCCAAACACGCCCCCAACCGCCAACCTCCGACCCCAAAACCTCCAAAACCATCTCCACCTCCAGCCTGTCCCAGTCTGTGACGAGGGCAGGATAGTGTAAACACTCTGTCATGTGAGGAAACCTGTGCTTTGGGAGTCGTGGTGGTGAGGATTGGGTGCTGCCACTGTCTGTGGTGTTATCATCACTATGTTGTATATGATGTAATATTTCCTCATAAGTAGCACTTTTGGTTTCGGATTGAAGTTTCAGACGTACCTACAACATCTCACATAACGTTCCTGCTGGTTTAGTGTAAATAGCTTCTGGTGAGGAATTTTCTTAAACAACAGCTCAACCAACATTCTCATTTATTGTCTGACAATGGTTAGATTTTTAGATGCTTATCTAGGTGTTTTCTCAGGTTTGATGTTTGACCAGGTGTTTCTTCAGGATAGATGTGTTTGACCAGATGTTTTCTCTGCTTATATGTGTTTGACCAGATGTTTCCTCTGCTTATATGCGTTTGTCCAGGTGTTTCCTCTGGTTATATGTGTTTGACCAGGTGTTTCCTCTGTTTATATGTGTTTGACCAGGTGTTTCCTCTGTTTATATGTGTTTGACCAGGTGTTTTCTCAGGTTAGATGTGTTTGACCAGCTGTTTCTTCAAGTTATAAGTGCTGACCAGGTGCTTCCTCAGGCTAGATATTTAAAGCAGGTGTTTCCTCAGGCTAAACGTGTCTGACCAGGTTTTTCTTCAAATTAGATGGTGTTTTCTTCAGGTTAGAAGTGTTGACCAGGTGTTTCCATAGGTTTTATATGTTTAAGCAAGCGTTTCCTCAGGTTAGATGCATTTGACCAGGTGTTTCTTAAGGTTAGAAGTGTTTGTCCAGGTGTTTCCTCAGGATAGATGTGCTTGATCAGGTGTTTCTTCAGGTTAGATGTGTTTGACCAGGTGTTTCTTCAGGTTAGAAGTGTTTGACCAGGTGTTTCCTCTGGTTATATGTGTTTGACCAGGTGTTTCCTCAGGTTAGATGTGCTTGATCAGGTGTTTCTTCAGGTTAGATGTGTTTGACCAGGTGTTTCTTCAGACTAGAAGTGTTGACCAGATGTTTCCACAGGTTAAAAGTGTCTGACCAGGTGTTTCTTCAAGTTAGATGTGTTTGACCAGGTGTTTCTTTAGGTTAAAAGTGTTGACCAGATGTTTCCTCAAGTTTGATATGTTTAAGCAGGTGGTTTCTCAGGTTAGATGTTTGTCTATGTGTTTCTCCAGGTTAGAAGTGTCTGACCAGGTGTTACCTCAGGTTAGATCTGGTTGAACAGGTGTTTCTTCAGGTTAGATCTGTTTAAAGAAGACGCAGAAGAAACTAGAGTGCTGTCTGCATACAGAGCACCGCAGCCTGCTGCTAGATTGTAAACCACGAGCCTCTCTGACCTTCACGTTATCCACCTAACGATAGCGTCCTGATGCGAGCAGTCGACTCGGAACGGCACCTCACTGCAAATGAGCCTCCGCTCGAGCTTCCTGCATAAATAACAGATTGAACAGAAAACAGCTCAACACTCACAAACACATCTGACATGACAAACGAACGAGCGGCGGCATAAAACAAACCAGGAAAGCAGGAATTAGTGCAAATGAGGGTTGAACGTTGGAGTGGAAATGGAAAAATGGAAATGCGACCCTAATCTAATGAAGCTTCCATGCATGAAATTCAATTTTGATGATTTTCTTCCTATGAAATTGGCAAAAAACACTACAAACAAAACTGCTGACTCCCACTTGGAGACACTTGTGTAACAGCTCATCTACTGGTCCCATATCTCCAGCTTTCGGTCTTCACCTGGTTATCACACGTGCCTCTTCACAGCACCGGATTGGGGACCTGCAGAATGGCCATTGGTAATGGTCTGTTGAGTTGTGTATATGACGTCAAGGCTGGTTGACACTTCCCAAGCCGACGTCTGAGGTCGTGTCATCATGCTTTAGTCTGCATCATGTTAGCAAGTCTGGTTTTAAGCTGGTGCTAATTTTCTAATGGTGGTTGATAAGTTGCTTAGGCAGATTTAGAAGCTGGTTTATGAAATATTTTTCCAAATTAGCTCAAACTGCATCCCACAATATACAAAAAATTCTATGTAAAAATTAATTAGGCACTAACGCCTTTGATATGTACAAGGATTGTGTTATAATCAGAGATAAAAACAAAATTAACATAGTCAATGTGATCTTTTATAGGCTATTTTTACTATTAGGTGTTTCGCACACACTTATCCTTATATAAAGGTATAAGTATATATTATAACAGTTATATTATAACAGCCCCTACGTAAGAGACATTTTGCTGGTCCTTACTTTTCTCTAAAAATCAATATAAAAAAATAGAATAGAACAGAAAGCTAGATTAAACTATGGTTAGGGTTAGGTTCAGGTGTAGGTGTAGTATTATTTATTTATAGTAAAACAAAGATCAATAAAAACCTATGGATGACCTCACTAATACAGTTAGACAAACGTGTTTGTGTGTGTGTGTATTTGGATGCTTCACTGCCCCCTAGTGTGTGTGTGTATGTGTGTATGTGTGTGTGTGTGTATGTGTGTGTATGTGTGTGTGTGTGTGTGTTTGTGTGTATTTGGATGTTTCACTGCCCCTATTGTGTGTGTGTGTGTGTGTATGTGTGTGTGTGTATGTGTGTGTATGTGTGTGTGTGTGTTTGTGTGTATTTGGATGTTTCACTGCCCCCTATTGTGTGTGTGTGTATGCATGTGTGTGTTTATGTGTGTGTGTGTGTGTGTTGTGTGTGTTTATGTGTGTATTTGGATGTTTCACTGCCCCCATTGTGTGTGTGTGTGTGTATGTGTGTGTGTGTGTGTATGTGTGTTGTGTGTGTGTTTTTGTGTGTATTTGGATGTTTTACTGCACCCTATTCTGTGTTTGTGTGCGTATGTATTTGGATGTTTCACTGCCCCCTATTGTGTGTGTGTGTATGTGTGTGTGTGTGTGTGTGTGTGTGTGTGTATGTGTGTGTTTATGTGTGTATTTGGATGTTTCACTGCCCCCTATTGTGTGTGTATGTGTGTGTATGCGTGTGTGTGTGTGTATGTATGTGTGTGTGTGTGTTGTGTGTGTGTGTGTATGTGTGTGTGTGTGTGTATGTATATGTGTGTGTGTGTGTGTTTTTGTGTGTATTTGGATGTTTCACTGCCCCCTATTGTGTGTATGTGTGTTGTGTGTGTTGTGTGTGTGTATGTATATGTGTGTGTGTGTGTGTGTGTGTGTGTGTTTATGTGTGTATTTGGATGTTTCACTGCCCCTTATTGTGTGTGTGTGTGTGTGTATGTGTGTGTGTGTGTGTGTGTGTGTGTGTATGTGTATGTGTGTATGTGTGTGTGTATGTATATGTGTGTGTGTGTGTGTGTGTTGTGTGTGTGTGTGTGTGTTTTTGTGTGTATTTGGATGTTTTACTGCCCCCTAGTGTGCATGTGTATGTGTGTATGTGGGTTTTTCACTACACGGATGGGTTTAATATGAAGGTCTGTGTGCAGGCACAAATGGTCAGTAGCTCTAAATTCTAAATGTTTAAAAAAGAGATTCAGTTCTAGAGAAATCTGACCTAATTCAGCAACAGAATAACTATTAGACATGTATTTTATATATCCAATGTACAGAATGTCCTTTCTAAGGTTTAGCAGCATGTCCGGCTGCCCTTTCTTCACTCTACCGAAGGTCCTTTTGGATGTTCTAGTGAACAAAGTCTTTCTTTTAAGGTTTGTTTTCAAATGTGAGGATGCTGAATGCACGTTTTAGGTTAAAACACATGCAGAGCTGCTGCTGAAAGTCAAGCTGGAGGTCACGTCATTAGATTCTGTATCTGGCTGTGGAATAAGTGCTGTCGTGCTATTTCAGATACGGTCGTATTTCTGTTTTTTCCCTTTCGCTGAGTGTAAAAAGCGTTAGGTGTAAGCTAAATGGGGATTAGTGTTCAGATTTAGACGTAAATGCATTTTAATGGGAGTGATCAGTTAAGCTCTGGTCCTGCAGGCTTTCAGCTTATTGTGAGCGATGCTGGAGCGAGCGGGGGAGCTCTGCTATTGTTCTGTTCATTTCACTCACATGATTTTTCATCCAGATCATCTCCCAAACACTAATTGAGAGCGAGTGAGAAAAAGGGTGACGAGAGAACAGAGTGAGAAAATAGGTTTTTATGTCTGGAGGGATCTGAGGAAGCACAGAGACTTTGTAGTAGCCGTAAACGTATCAACACACAATAACAGTCCCCTTCGCTCAACTTCACAGCTCTTCCTCGAACTGCTCTCTGTAAGCGAACTGAGGGAACTGAGGAGGCGATTGCTGTAGTTCTCAGAGATAAATGGTTTTACTCTTGCTCGATATCAGATTCCAGCTGCTCCACTGTTCTGAGTCTCCTTTGTTCTGTTTCTCCTTTCATAATGCTTTAGATGTTTTCAGTGGGTGACCAGTAGTCTGGACCACAGGCAGGTCAGTTTAGCCTTCCCTGAAAAAGACGTCATCTGGATGGCAGCAAAACCCGTATATACCGTTTAGTATTAATGGAGCTTCAAAGATGTCCAGATCACCCAGACCATGTGCACTAATGACCCCACGTATACTATCACGAATGTTGGCTTTTAATCTGTGATCTGTTAACAAGCCTGATGGTTCCCCTCTTTTTCCACATATTTCTGCTTCTCCTGAGTTTAAATGAACTGAGCTCTGGCCCAGAGAGGTCGGCGGCACTGCTTCTGGATCTGTTTATATCAGGTTTCTTCTTTAGAGTTTAAAGTTGTGTGTGTGGAGCAGTGATGAACTGTGTTGATGGTGATTTCACTACAGAATCTGGTCTGTTTTTAATGCAGCTCTGTCTGGGACTCCAAAGATCTGGTTCTGATTCTTAATAATAATAATAATAATAATAATAATAAAATAATAAAACTTACAATCATTAGCAGATTATAATAATTCTTGTAAAGTTATAATATAATATAGTAGTTTAGATGATGATCATCTTCGAGTTCTTCACCAGTTTATGTTGAGAAACCTTGAATTGTTGCAGCACAGTCTTTCACAGAGTGGTGACTCCTCCCCCTCTTTACTTCTGATTAAACTCCGCCTCTCTGGGCGACCCTTCCCCCTCTTTACTTCTGAAAGACTCCGCCTCTCTGTGTGACTCTGCCTCTCTGAGCAACCCTTCCCCCTCTTTAATTCTGAAAGACTCCGCCTCTCTAGGTGACTCTGCCTCTCTGGGTGACTCCTCCCCCTCTTTACTTCTGATAACCTCCGCCTCTCTGGGTGACCCCTCCCCCTCTTCTGATAAACTCCACCTCTCTGGGCAACCCTTCCCCCTCTTTAATTCTGAAAGACTCCGCCTCTCTGGGTGACTCTGCCTCTCTGGGTGACTCCTCCCCCTCTTTACTGCTGATAACCTCCGCCTCTCTGGGTGACTCCTCCCCCTCTTTACTGCTGATAACCTCCGCCTCTCTGGGTGACTCCTCCCCCTCTTTACTGCTGATAACCTCCGCCTCTCTGGGTGACTCCTCCCCCTCTTTACTTCTGATAACCTCCGCCTCTCTGGGTGACTCCTCCCCCTCTTTACATCTGATAGACTCCGCTTCTCTGGGTGACCCCTCCCTCTCTTTAATTCTGAAAGACTCCGCCTCTCTTTGTGACCCCTCCACCTCTTTACATCTGATAGACTCCGCCTTTCTGGGTGACCCCTCCCTCTCTTTAATTCTGAAAGACTCCGCCTCTCTGGATGTCCCCTTTTTTTATACCCATTCATGTTACTGACCTGTTTCTAATTAACCTAATTAGCGGTGAGATAATAGTTGGTTCCACCAGCTGTTTTGTTACTCTTTACACAACTTTACAGTCTTTTGTTGCTCCTCTACAACTTTTTAAAACTTTTACAACTGGAAAAAAATTTAATTAAACATCTGCTGGATTGTATTTGTACTACTTGCACTATTTCCAATTAAATATAGGTTTTGTATTTATTTACATTCTACTTGGATACTACAGTGACTGCAGACAGTTACAGTAGATTTACAGTAAATTAGTGAACCATATAAACAGTTAAAACCTATAATAGCCCCTGTAAACTCCGCCTGCACTGAATAATTACTGTAATGTAGATTAATCTGCTATGCTTCCTCCATTAAGGGATTATTAAGAGAATCAAAGCTGGTTCTTCTGTGGGTTCCTGTTTAAGAGTGTAGCTGGTTAGAGAACTGGACTTATACTGCACTGCACTGGTCACTCAGACTGAAGAGACATGGAAATAAACAGTTCAGTTGCTCTGTGATTGCACGAAAAGCTCTTTGTGCTTTTTTTTTCGTTCAGATCCCAGAATTCCTGAAGGCGCTGGTTTTCAGTTTAAAGTAATCACACAGTGATGAACACTCCATGCTGGTGATTTCTGCTCTGTTCTGATTTTCTTTGGAAGATTACAATTTTAAGACCAGCCTGACTGTCAGGGTCCAGCTCTGATTGGGTTACTCCAGGTTTCCTAATTCAGTCCCTGATAGTCTGCTACAACACCTCCCCCCAGCCCCCCACAACCCAATACCCCACAACAACCCCCTATGACATCCCACAACATACCACAGCTCTGCCCCCACAACACTCCACAATATCCCCCATGACATCCCACAACAAACCCCTACAACACCTCACAACAACCCACAGCACTAACCCACCAACACCCCCCGACTACATCCCACAACAACCTACAACACCATACAAACCCACTGCCCTCACAACACCCGACTACATCCCTACAACAATCCACAACACCCCCCACAACCCAACCCCCCGACAACATTGCACAACACCCCCCCACAACCCAACCCCCCCCCGACAACATTGCACAACACCCCCCACGACACCCCACAACCCAACCTCGACAAAACTTCACAACCCTGCCCCCAACCAACTCTCCACAACAATCCACAACACTGCCCACAACAACCCCCTACCAATACCTCCCCACAACAACCCCCTACCAATACCTCCCCACAACAACCCCCTACCAATACCTCCCCACAACAACCAACAGTACCTCCTACTTGTGGATCAGCTGGTAAACCCTAAAAACTGGGTTTGTAACCCAGTGCACTGTATAGCAGTCAGCTGTGAGCTGGAGGTCAGGGTATCAGCCTTTGATCTCCTGAACTGACAGAACACAACTGAAGTGACGATGAGCAAGATACCAAACCCCCAACAGCCCCTCCAGGTGCTGTGGATAGGACTGCCCACCACTCAGGGCAAAAGTGTTTACTAGTGTGTCTGTATGTGGGTGTTTCACTGCTCCCTAGTGTGTGTGTTCACCAGTGTATGTGTATTTGGGTGTTTCACTGCACCCAGTGTGTGTGTTCACTAGTGTGTATGTGTTCACATGCGTGCATGTGTTTCACTGCCCCTAGTGTGTGTGTTTATTAATGTTTGTATATATGGACTTTTCTCTGCCCACTAGGGTGTGTTCACTAGTGTGTGTGTGTATGTGGGTGTTTCACTGCTCCCTAGTGTGAGTGTAACTTAGTGTGTGTATGTGGGTGTTTCATTACCCCCTAGTGTGTGTGTTCATTAGTGTGTGTATGTGGGTGTTTCACTGCCCCCTAGTGTGAGTGTTACTTAGTGTGTGTATGTGGGTGTTTCACTGCCCCCTAGTGTGTGTTCATTAGTGTGTGTATGTGGGTGTTTCACTGCCCCCTAGTCTGAGTGTTCATTAGTGTGTGTATGTGGGTGTTTCACTGCCCCCTAGTCTGAGTGTTCATTAGTTTGTGTATGTGGGTGTTTCACTGCCCCCTAGTGTGAGTGTTACTTAGTGTGTGTATGTGGGTGTTTTACTGCCCTTAGTGTGTGTGTTCATCAGTGTGTGTATGTGGGTGTTTCACTGCCACCTAGTCTGAGTGTTCATTAGTTTGTGTATGTGGGTGTTTCACTGCCCCCTAGTGTGAGTGTTACTTAGTGTGTGTATGTGGGTGTTTCACTGCCCTTAGTGTGTGTGTTCATCAGTGTGTGTATGTGGGTGTTTCACTGCCCCCTAGTCTGAGTGTTCATTAGTGTGTGTATGTGGGTGTTTCACTGCCCCCTAGTGTGTGTGTTCATTAGTGTGTGTATGTGGGTGTTTCACTGCCCCCTAGTATGTGTGTTCAGTAGTGCGTGTATGTGGGTGTTTCACTGTCCCCTAGTGTGTGTGTTCATTAGTGTGTGTATGTGGGTGTTTCACTGCCCCTAGTGTGTGTGTTCATTAGTGTGTGTATGTGGGTGTTTCACTGCCCCCTAGTCTGAGTGTTCATTAGTGTGTGTATGTGGGTGTTTCACTGCCCCCTAGTGTGTGTGTTCATTAGTGTGTGTATGTGGGTGTTTCACTGCCCCCTAGTCTGAGTGTTCATTAGTTTGTGTATGTGGGTGTTTCACTGCCCCCTAGTGTGTGTGTTCATTAGTGTGTGTATGTGGGTGTTTCACTGTCCCCTAGTGTGTGTGTTCATTAGTGTGTGTATGTGGGTGTTTCACTGCCCCCTAGTCTGAGTGTTCATTAGTTTGTGTATGTGGGTGTTTCACTGCCCCCTAGTGTGTGTGTTCATTAGTGTGTGTATGTGGGTGTTTCACTGCCCCCTAGTGTGTGTGTTCATTAGTGTGTGTATGTGGGTGTTTCACTGCCCCCTAGTGTGTATGTTCATTAGTGTGTGTATGTGGGTGTTTCACTGTCCCCTAGTGTGTGTGTTCATTAGTGTGTGTATGTGGGTGTTTCACTGCCCCCTAGTGTGTGTTCATTAGTGTATATATGTGGGTGTTTCACTGCCCCCTAGTGTGAGTGTTACTTAGTGTGTGTATGTGGGTGTTTCACTGCCCCCTAGTCTGAGTGTTCATTAGTGTGTGTATGTGGGTGTTTCACTGTCCCCTAGTCTGAGTGTTCATTAGTGTGTGTATGTGGGTGTTTCACTGCCCCCTAGTGTGTGTGTTCATTAGTGTGTGTATGTGGGTGTTTCACTGCCCCCTAGTGTGTGTGTTCATTAGTGTGTGTATGTGGGTGTTTCACTGTCCCCTAGTGTGTGTGTTCATTAGTGTGTGTATGTGGGTGTTTTACTGCCCCCTAGTGTGTGTTCATTAGTGTGTGTATGTGGGTGTTTCACTGTACCCTAGTCTGAGTGTTCATTAGTTTGTGTATGTGGGTGTTTCACTGCCCCCTAGTCTGAGTGTTTATTAGTGTGTGTATGTGGGTGTTTCACTGCCCCCTAGTGTGTGTTCATTAGTGTATATATGTGGGTGTTTCACTGCCCCCTAGTGTGAGTGTTACTTAGTGTGTGTATGTGGGTGTTTCACTGCCCCCTAGTCTGAGTGTTCATTAGTGTGTGTATGTGGGTGTTTCACTTTCCCCTAGTGTGTGTGTTCATTAGTGTGTGTATGTGGGTGTTTCACTGTCCCCTAGTCTGAGTGTTCATTAGTTTGTGTATGTGGGTGTTTCACTGCCCCCTAGTCTGAGTGTTTATTAGTGTGTGTATGTGGGTGTTTCACTGCCCCCTAGTGTGTGTTCATTAGTGTATATATGTGGGTGTTTCACTGCCCCCTAGTGTGTGTTACTTAGTGTGTGTATGTGGGTGTTTCACTGCCCCCTAGTCTGAGTGTTCATTAGTTTGTGTATGTGGGTGTTTCACTGTCCCCTAGTGTGTGTGTTCATTAGTGTGTGTATGTGGGTGTTTCACTGCCCCCTAGTGTGTGTGTTCATTAGTGCGTGTATGTGGGTGTTTCACTGTCCCCTAGTGTGTGTGTTCATTAGTGTGTGTATGTGGGTGTTTCACTGCCCCCTAGTCTGAGTGTTCATTAGTTTGTGTATGTGGGTGTTTCACTGCCCCCTAGTCTGAGTGTTTATTAGTGTGTGTATGTGGGTGTTTCACTGCCCCCTAGTGTATGTTCATTAGTGTATATATGTGGGTGTTTCACTGCCCCCTAGTCTGAGTGTTCATTAGTGTGTGTATGTGGGTGTTTCACTGTCCCCTAGTCTGAGTGTTTATTAGTGTGTGTATGTGGGTGTTTCACTGCCCCCTAGTCTGAGTGTTCATTAGTGTATATATGTGGGTGTTTCACTGCCCCCTAGTCTGAGTGTTTATTAGTGTGTGTATGTGGGTGTTTCACTGCCCCCTAGTGTGTGTTCATTAGTGTATATATGTGGGTGTTTCACTGTCCCCTAGTGTGTGTGTTCATTAGTGTGTGTATGTGGGTGTTTCACTGTCCCCTAGTCTGAGTGTTCATTAGTGTGTGTATGTGGGTGTTTCACTGCCCCCTAGTCTGAGTGTTTATTAGTGTGTGTATGTGGGTGTTTCACTGCCCCCTAGTGTGTGTTCATTAGTGTATATATGGGGGGTTTCACTGCCCCCTAGTGTGAGTGTTACTTAGTGTGTGTATGTGGGTGTTTCACTGCCCCCTAGTGTGAGTGTTCATTAGTGTGTGTATGTGGGTGTTTCATTACCCCCTAGTCTGAGTGTTCATTAGTGTGTGTATGTGGGTGTTTCACTGCCCCCTAGTCTGAGTGTTCATTAGTGTGTGTATGTGGGTGTTTCATTGCCCCCTAGTCTGAGTGTTCATTAGTGTGTGTATGTGGGTGTTTCATTGCCCCCTAGTCTGAGTGTTCATTAGTGTGTGTATGTGGGTGTTTCACTGTCCCCTAGTGTGTGTGTTCATTAGTGTGTGTATGTGGGTGTTTCACTGTCCCCTAGTCTGAGTGTTCATTAGTGTGTGTATGTGGGTGTTTCACTGCCCCCTAGTCTGAGTGTTTATTAGTGTGTGTATGTGGGTGTTTCACTGCCCCCTAGTGTGTGTTCATTAGTGTATATATGGGGGGTTTCACTGCCCCCTAGTGTGAGTGTTACTTAGTGTGTGTATGTGGGTGTTTCACTGCCCCCTAGTGTGAGTGTTCATTAGTGTGTGTATGTGGGTGTTTCATTACCCCCTAGTCTGAGTGTTCATTAGTGTGTGTATGTGGGTGTTTCACTGCCCCCTAGTCTGAGTGTTCATTAGTGTGTGTATGTGGGTGTTTCATTGCCCCCTAGTCTGAGTGTTCATTAGTGTGTGTATGTGGGTGTTTCATTGCCCCCTAGTCTGAGTGTTCATTAGTGTGTGTATGTGGGTGTTTCACTGCCCCCTATTGTGAGTGTTACTTAGTGTGTGTATGTGGGTGTTTCACTGCCCCCTAGTCTGAGTGTTCACTAGTCTGTGTATATGTGGGTGTTTCACTGCCCCCTAGTGTGAGTGTTACTTAGTGTATATATGTGGGTGTTTCACTGCCCCCTAGTGTGAGTGTTACTTAGTGTGTATGTGGGTGTTTCACTGCCCCCTAGTCTGTGTGTTCATTAGTGTATATATGTGGGTGTTTCACTGCCCCCTAGTGTGTGTGTTCATTAGTGTGTGTATGTGGGTGTTTCACTGCCCCCTAGTGTGTATGTTCAGTAGTGTGTTTGCATTTCACTGCTCCCCTAGTGTGTGTTCAGACCTGTCTATGTTTATGGCCGTGTTGGGTGTAGATATATATGTAGATATATGTATTTGCCCCATTGCAGGCCTCGTATCTTGTTTACTGTCCACTCCTGTACGTATCTGTGAGTTCTAGTCTGTGCGCATGTGCTTGTGTAGCGCAGGAGTTTCAGTAGGGATGTATAATAGATGGCGGTAGGCAGGAGGAGTAGGCTGAAGCATATGGAGCCGTCCTGCTCCTGCAGTATTTAGCAAGCTTAACGTCCACAGGGCACTCACACTTGCTCTCTCTCTTTCTCTCTCTCTCTCTCTCACTCGCACCCTATCTATAGTTATCTCTCCCAACCATCTCTCTCTCTCTCGCACAGCAATCTGTCTCTGTCTCTCGTCCCTTTGTTTCACCGCTCGATCTGAAATAGCTCCTCCTCACCAGCCCTTGGAGAGGTGCAGCCCTTGTCATTTATTCATCATCCCACGTTCCACGAGAGACATTTAGGAAAGAGTGTGAGTGAGAGCGAGTGCAGCAATCGTGAGACATTGCATGTTATTGTTATCAGACTCAGAGGCTCGTCCGAGAATCAACTATTTCACTCCCAGTCAAAACAGCCATCAAGTTCTGAGGAGGTATAAGACCATCCAGACAAAACAGGGCTCCTAACAACCACCTGGAAGACCTGGCAGAGCGTCAAATCTGTCCCTGTCAGACTAAGTGGAGACATGTTATTATGACCACCAGCTAATATCCAGAGTGACCACCGTGTGCAGCACGGACAGCAGCTAGACGGACTGGGAGACTCAGTAAGGTCCTGGTAGGTGGTCACAGGCATCTGGAGGCATAATGCTGACTGCAGTGCATCCCACAGCTGCTGGAGGGAGCGTGGAGGAGGATCCATAGAGCCAACACCACCATCCAGGTGGTCCCACAGATGCTCAGTTGGGTGTAAGTCTGGGGGATTAGGGGTCCAGGGTAGAACTTGGAAGTCTAAGTCAGCTTTTCCAACCAGTGTGGGACATTTCTAGTTGTGTGACGTGTCGCATCGTCTCGCTGGAAGATCCCATCCACCCCAGAGAAGACCATCAGCATGTATGGTGTACGTGATCTCTGTCAAACAAAGACGCTGAACAAGGAACTGACCACCAGACCTCAACACCACTTTGTATACTGGAGAAATGGTAGCAGCTCAACTGGGATTTAAATATGATGGTCAGACATGGTATAGTGCTCTAGAAGACAGGAGGGTCTGGTCATCACACCACTTTAGGCTCTCATCATCTTCCCACCCCCTCTGGTGACTGTGCTCAGCATGTACAGTTCCTGACCCGCTGGTGCCCGAGGTGGGGCCTATATATCTATATTTAAGGTAGGGCTGGGCGATAAGGGAAAAAAATCTTATCACAAATTGTACTATAGAACATTACACAACTGTATTAAAAATAAATAAATAAATAAATTAAAATATATTAAAAAAAAAAAAAAAAAAAAAAAAAAAAAAAAAAAAAAAAATATATATATATATATATATATATATATATATATATATATATATATATATATATATATATATATATATACTCCCTCCTTAGGATTTTTGGTTATAAAGTAAACTTTGCCTCAGCGTTCTCTCTCGAACTCCTAAAATATACATATTTATGTTTATCAATTACAAAATTACATTGATTAGCATAATGTGCGTTGGTGTGTCACAAAGATGGTCACGCCCACTGAAAGCATGGATTTAACCGGAGCGCGAGCTGCAGCTACAAACAATCACTCACGTGTATCTAACGTTGTGGGAATGTTTCACACAGAAACACAACAGTGTGGTGCTCTGTCAGCTCTGCACCGTGGAGATGATCACAACAGTACAACTGCTATACACGAGACCTTGAAGATCAAACATCCCGTAGAGCTTCATCAACACAGCAGCAGGACAGCACCTGTTTACCTGTTTATCTTATCTTATAGATTATTTATAGATTATTAACACGTGTATCATGTTTCTTTCAGTAGTAGTTTAACGTTTTCTGTTATTTTCTCTTATTTTATTCTCTCTGCTCGACTGTGACGCCTGCAGTAACCAGATTACTAGCGCGTGGGTTAAGCTGCTGCTACGTCTACACTCTGTACTGTGTGAAATGATATGGCTGTACCTCTAGTTCAGCCACCTGATTGGTTTGGGGGCGGCGCTATTCTCATTCTCATTGGCTATTCATGCTGTTTCTCAAAACATGGATGGGATTTAATTCTATCGACTTTCTATCGATAGCGTCTTATAGTTCTATTGAGGAAACGTTATTTCTCGATAATTATCGTTATCGTTTTATCACCCAGCCCTAATTCAAGATAGCAATACTTATGCAGCAAAGTATGCATCATATAATCCTAATTTGAGTGTTTAGGTGGAGTAACTGGCCAGTAGGGCTCTTGAACACAGCACAGCTGAGCTCAGGCCTACGAGCTGATTGTTAGGGTTTAATGGATGAGACGAATCAAAACGTAAACTCTGAGAAATGCCTCCCTTGTAGCTCCACCTGGCTGGTGTTCAGTTAGAAGCTGTAGCTCCTCTGATCATGCTCAGTTCGCCCTGTTCAGAGGTCAGTTTCTGACCACAGAGCTGCTCTATTCTTTATGTTTTTTCATGGTGTGTATAAAACCCCCCAGCGACACACCCGCCCCGCTCACACCACCATGTCACTGCTGTGCTGTGAATGGACCACATGATATCTGGAACACAAGGCTCCTGTGGTCAGAAACTGACCAGTGATGAATGGAGTAGAGTGGGGCGTGACTTATTGTGCATTACAGGTGGGCTACGGTCTGTGAATGTGCACCTACGTTGTAGAATTACTGGGTAGGGCTTTTTCTGTTGATTTGCCACCATTCTTCTCTCTCCGTGTCCTCGTTCTGTCCTATTGTGTTGATTTATTAATATTTTTATGACTCACGACTCAGTTGTTAAGTCTGATTGCGTTATATTTTGTATGAGGACCATTTAGTGTCACAAGTATGCAAACAAATAGAGGAAATCAGGAAAAAATTCAACATCAATTATGTTTTTTTCTCGTATTAATTTTAAATTTCTTCTATTACTTCCTAAAACACTACACAGTCTTGCACCAGACTACCTCACTGAAATGCTTTCGACTTATGAACCAGGAAGGCCCCTCAGATCCTCCAGATCTTCTCTTTTAGTTGTTTACAGTGGTGGTGTTGGTGTTCACAGTGGTGGTGGTGTTCACAGTGGTGATGGTGTTTACAGTGGTGGTGTTCACAGTGGTGATGAGAGTGTTTACAGTGGTCGTGGTGGTGTTCACAGTGGTGATGATAGTGTTTAAAGTGGTGGTGGTGGTGTTCACAGTGGTGATGATAGTGTTTAAAGTGGTGGTGGTGGTGTTTACAGTGGTGGTGATGTTTACAGTGGGGGTGATGGTGTTTACAGTGGTGGTGATGGTGTTTACAGTGGTGGTGATGATGTTTACAGTTGTGGTGATGGTGTTTACAGTGGTGGTGATGGTGTTTACAGTGGTGATGGTGTTTACAGTGGTGGTGGTGTTCACAGTGGTGGTGATGGAGTTTAAAGTGGTGGTGATGGTGTTTACAGTGGTGATGGTGTTCACAGTGGTGGTGATGGTGTTCACAGTGGTGGTGATGGTGTTTATAGTGGTGGTGGTGTTCACAGTGGTGGTGATGGTGTTTACAGTGGTGGTGGTGGTGTTTACAGTGGTGGTGGTGTTCACAGTGGTGGTGATGGTGTTTACAGTGGTGGTGGTGATGTTTACGGTGGTGGTGGTGTTCACAGTGGTGGTGATGATGTTTACAGTTGTGGTGATGGTGTTTACAGTGGTGGTGGTGATGTTTACGGTGGTGGTGGTGTTCACAGTGGTGGTGATGATGTTTACAGTTGTGGTGATGGTGTTTACAGTGGTGGTGATGGTGTTTACAGTGGTGATGGTGTTCACAGTGGTGGTGGTGTTCACAGTGGTGGTGATGGTGTTCACAGTGGTGGTGATGGTGTTTACAGTGGTGGTGATGGTGTTTATAGTGGTGGTGGTGTTCACAGTGGTGGTGATGGTGTTTACAGTGGTGGTGGTGGTGTTTACAGTGGTGGTGGTGTTCACAGTGGTGGTGATGGTGTTTACAGTGGTGGTGGTTATGTTTACGGTGGTGGTGGTGTTCACAGTGGTGGTGATGATGTTTACAGTTGTGGTGATGGTGTTTACAGTGGTGGTGGTGTTCACAGTGGTGGTGATGATGTTTAAAGTGGTGGTGGTGATGTTTATAGTGGTGGTGATGGTGTTTACAGTGGTGGTAATAGGAACCAGGTGTCTCCATGTCTCAAACACAAACATACACATTGTATTTACTATCAAACCCACCAGTGAAGCTACTCGTGTCTTCTGAGTTTATCTGGATGTTGATGGTAAAATGTTGAAGATCTGAAAATACTAGGTTTTCTTTGGGGACTATTTCAACCACACAGCATCCTGCGTGTATCCCTCCACCATGAATGGAGTTTAGGAGCTTTTAGAGGTAGACATCTGGTTCCATTCACCACCACTGTGAATTTCTTTTTCTTATAGATTTTAAAATTCTTCTATTAGTTTATAAAGCACTACATGGTCTTGCACCAGACTACCTCGCTGAAATGTTTTTGACTTGAGAACTAGAAAGACCCCTCAGATCCTCCAGATCTTCTCTTTTAGTTGTTCCACAAAGAAAAACCAAACCTAGGGTGATGCTGCTTTTAGCCACTATGCTCAAAACAGTGAAATATATATATATATATATATATATATATATATATATATATATATATATATATATATATATATATATATATATATATATATATATATATATATGCAAATTTTTATTTTTATTTGATAAAACATGCAGAACAATTTGCATAACAAGGTCCTAACAGAATTTCTAAGTAGATTTTTCACTTTAACCATTAGGACCTGTATTAATACATAATGATACGTCAATCACCAGTAATTGTATTATTAGCTGTGATAATGACAATATGCACTTTGTTCATTCACATGCAAATTATTTTGCATGTTTTTTTGAAAATATGATCTAAATTTGCATACATGCAACCACAGGACACCAGTGACAATATTTCATGTCATTCAATATTGTTGTTATTATTATTATTATTATTATTATTATTATTATTATTATTATTATTATTATTATTATTATTATTATATTTTGATCATTATTTGATGAAACATGCTTAATAATTGGCCTAACAAGATACTGTGTCTACTGTGCCTTATCTCAGCTAATAATCCAATTATGATGATTATTAGCTACCTCCAATGATTTCTACCACCAGTTATGTACTAATACAGGTCAAGGATTCGAGGTTAACGCACAGTAAGTAATGTATATATAAAATATTTATTTGGGCATCACTGAGCAAATAACAAAAAATTAATAAACCCTCAACAAGTGTTCCTTATTATAAAGAGATACCATTTATTCTTAATGTTAGTTTAAATAGTGTGAGTCTCTCTCTCTCTCTCTCTCTCTCTTTCTTGCTCATTCTCTTTCTCTTTCTCTCCCTCCCGCTCCCCCCTCTCTCTCCTTATCTTTTCCTCTCTCTCTCTCTCTCTCTCTCTCTCTCTCTCTCTCTCTCTCTCTCTCTCTCTCTCTCTCTCTCTCTCAGGTTAATAGCTACTATTCGTGGATAAGTGCTGCTTGCTCAATAAAATCTTCCTCTGTGGGGTTATATGTGGTAGTAAGGACACGGGACACACTTAAATACTGACTGTAAGTCAATTTACTATTCCTGAAAGTCTGCACACCACACACACACACACACACACACTCACACACATATACACGCACACACACACACACACACACACACACACACTGGTGCCCGAGGTGGGGCCTATATATCTATATTTAAGGTAGGGCTGGGCGATAAGGGAAAAAAATCTTATCACAAATTGTACTATAGAACATTACACAACTGTATTAAAAATAAATAAATAAATAAATTAAAATATATTAACCTGAGAAAAAAAAAAAAAAAAAAAAAAAAAAAAAAAAAAAATATATATATATATATATATATATATATATATATATATATATATATATATATATATATATACTCCCTCCTTAGGATTTTTGGTTATAAAGTAAACTTTGCCTCAGCGTTCTCTCTCGAACTCCTAAAATATACATATTTATGTTTATCAATTACAAAATTACATTGATTAGCATAATGTGCGTTGGTGTGTCACAAAGATGGTCACGCCCACTGAAAGCATGGATTTAACCGGAGCGCGAGCTGCAGCTACAAACAATCACTCACGTGTATCTAACGTTGTGGGAATGTTTCACACAGAAACACAACAGTGTGGTGCTCTGTCAGCTCTGCACCGTGGAGATGATCACAACAGTACAACTGCTATACACGAGACCTTGAAGATCAAACATCCCGTAGAGCTTCATCAACACAGCAGCAGGACAGCACCTGTTTACCTGTTTATCTTATCTTATAGATTATTTATAGATTATTAACACGTGTATCATGTTTCTTTCAGTAGTAGTTTAACGTTTTCTGTTATTTTCTCTTATTTTATTCTCTCTGCTCGACTGTGACGCCTGCAGTAACCAGATTACTAGCGCGTGGGTTAAGCTGCTGCTACGTCTACACTCTGTACTGTGTGAAATGATATGGCTGTACCTCTAGTTCAGCCACCTGATTGGTTTGGGGGCGGCGCTATTCTCATTCTCATTGGCTATTCATGCTGTTTCTCAAAACATGGATGGGATTTAATTCTATCGACTTTCTATCGATAGCGTCTTATAGTTCTATTGAGGAAACGTTATTTCTCGATAATTATCGTTATCGTTTTATCACCCAGCCCTAATTCAAGATAGCAATACTTATGCAGCAAAGTATGCATCATATAATCCTAATTTGAGTGTTTAGGTGGAGTAACTGGCCAGTAGGGCTCTTGAACACAGCACAGCTGAGCTCAGGCCTACGAGCTGATTGTTAGGGTTTAATGGATGAGACGAATCAAAACGTAAACTCTGAGAAATGCCTCCCTTGTAGCTCCACCTGGCTGGTGTTCAGTTAGAAGCTGTAGCTCCTCTGATCATGCTCAGTTCGCCCTGTTCAGAGGTCAGTTTCTGACCACAGAGCTGCTCTATTCTTTATGTTTTTTCATGGTGTGTATAAAACCCCCCAGCGACACACCCGCCCCGCTCACACCACCATGTCACTGCTGTGCTGTGAATGGACCACATGATATCTGGAACACAAGGCTCCTGTGGTCAGAAACTGACCAGTGATGAATGGAGTAGAGTGGGGCGTGACTTATTGTGCATTACAGGTGGGCTACGGTCTGTGAATGTGCACCTACGTTGTAGAATTACTGGGTAGGGCTTTTTCTGTTGATTTGCCACCATTCTTCTCTCTCCGTGTCCTCGTTCTGTCCTATTGTGTTGATTTATTAATATTTTTATGACTCACGACTCAGTTGTTAAGTCTGATTGCGTTATATTTTGTATGAGGACCATTTAGTGTCACAAGTATGCAAACAAATAGAGGAAATCAGGAAAAAATTCAACATCAATTATGTTTTTTTCTCGTATTAATTTTAAATTTCTTCTATTACTTCCTAAAACACTACACAGTCTTGCACCAGACTACCTCACTGAAATGCTTTCGACTTATGAACCAGGAAGGCCCCTCAGATCCTCCAGATCTTCTCTTTTAGTTGTTTACAGTGGTGGTGTTGGTGTTCACAGTGGTGGTGGTGTTCACAGTGGTGATGGTGTTTACAGTGGTGGTGTTCACAGTGGTGATGAGAGTGTTTACAGTGGTCGTGGTGGTGTTCACAGTGGTGATGATAGTGTTTAAAGTGGTGGTGGTGGTGTTCACAGTGGTGATGATAGTGTTTAAAGTGGTGGTGGTGGTGTTTACAGTGGTGGTGATGTTTACAGTGGGGGTGATGGTGTTTACAGTGGTGGTGATGGTGTTTACAGTGGTGGTGATGATGTTTACAGTTGTGGTGATGGTGTTTACAGTGGTGGTGATGGTGTTTACAGTGGTGATGGTGTTTACAGTGGTGGTGGTGTTCACAGTGGTGGTGATGGAGTTTAAAGTGGTGGTGATGGTGTTTACAGTGGTGATGGTGTTCACAGTGGTGGTGATGGTGTTCACAGTGGTGGTGATGGTGTTTATAGTGGTGGTGGTGTTCACAGTGGTGGTGATGGTGTTTACAGTGGTGGTGGTGGTGTTTACAGTGGTGGTGGTGTTCACAGTGGTGGTGATGGTGTTTACAGTGGTGGTGGTGATGTTTACGGTGGTGGTGGTGTTCACAGTGGTGGTGATGATGTTTACAGTTGTGGTGATGGTGTTTACAGTGGTGGTGGTGATGTTTACGGTGGTGGTGGTGTTCACAGTGGTGGTGATGATGTTTACAGTTGTGGTGATGGTGTTTACAGTGGTGGTGATGGTGTTTACAGTGGTGATGGTGTTCACAGTGGTGGTGGTGTTCACAGTGGTGGTGATGGTGTTCACAGTGGTGGTGATGGTGTTTACAGTGGTGGTGATGGTGTTTATAGTGGTGGTGGTGTTCACAGTGGTGGTGATGGTGTTTACAGTGGTGGTGGTGGTGTTTACAGTGGTGGTGGTGTTCACAGTGGTGGTGATGGTGTTTACAGTGGTGGTGGTTATGTTTACGGTGGTGGTGGTGTTCACAGTGGTGGTGATGATGTTTACAGTTGTGGTGATGGTGTTTACAGTGGTGGTGGTGTTCACAGTGGTGGTGATGATGTTTAAAGTGGTGGTGGTGATGTTTATAGTGGTGGTGATGGTGTTTACAGTGGTGGTAATAGGAACCAGGTGTCTCCATGTCTCAAACACAAACATACACATTGTATTTACTATCAAACCCACCAGTGAAGCTACACGTGTCTTCTGAGTTTATCTGGATGTTGATGGTAAAATGTTGAAGATCTGAAAATACTAGGTTTTCTTTGGGGACTATTTCAACCACACAGCATCCTGCGTGTATCCCTCCACCATGAATGGAGTTTAGGAGCTTTTAGAGGTAGACATCTGGTTCCATTCACCACCACTGTGAATTTCTTTTTCTTATAGATTTTAAAATTCTTCTATTAGTTTATAAAGCACTACATGGTCTTGCACCAGACTACCTCGCTGAAATGTTTTTGACTTGAGAACTAGAAAGACCCCTCAGATCCTCCAGATCTTCTCTTTTAGTTGTTCCACAAAGAAAAACCAAAACCTAGGGTGATGCTGCTTTTAGCCACTATGCTCAAAACAGTGAAATATATATATATATATATATATATATATATATATATATATATATATATATATATATATATATATATATATATATATATATATATATATTTGCAAATTTGTATTCTTATTTGATAAAACATGCGGAACAATTTGCATAACAAGGTCCTAACAGAATTTCTAATTAGATTTTTCACTTTAACCATTAGGACCTGTATTAATACATAATGATACGTCAATCACCAGTAATTGTATTATTAGCTGTGATAATGACAATATGCACTTTGTTCATTCACATGCAAATTATTTTGCATGTTTTTTTGAAAATATGATCTAAATTTGCATACATGCAACCACAGGACACCAGTGACAATATTTCATGTCATTCAATATTGTTGTTATTATTATTATTATTATTATTATTATTATTATTATTATTATTATTATTATTATTATATTTTGATCATTATTTGATGAAACATGCTTAATAATTGGCCTAACAAGATACTGTGTCTACTGTGCCTTATCTCAGCTAATAATCCAATTATGATGATTATTAGCTACCTCCAATGATTTCTACCACCAGTTATGTACTAATACAGGTCAAGGATTCGAGGTTAACGCACAGTAAGTAATGTATATATAAAATATTTATTTGGGCATCACTGAGCAAATAACAAAAAATTAATAAACCCTCAACAAGTGTTCCTTATTATAAAGAGATACCATTTATTCTTAATGTTAGTTTAAATAGTGTGAGTCTCTCTCTCTCTCTCTCTCTCTCTTTCTTGCTCATTCTCTTTCTCTTTCTCTCCCTCCCGCTCCCCCCTCTCTCTCCTTATCTTTTCCTCTCTCTCTCTCTCTCTCTCTCTCTCTCTCTCTCTCTCTCTCTCTCTCTCTCTCTCTCTCTCTCAGGTTAATAGCTACTATTCGTGGATAAGTGCTGCTTGCTCAATAAAATCTTCCTCTGTGGGGTTATATGTGGTAGTAAGGACACGGGACACACTTAAATACTGACTGTAAGTCAATTTACTATTCCTGAAAGTCTGCACACCACACACACACACACACACACACTCACACACATATACACGCACACACACACACACACACACACACACACACACACACACACACACACACACACACATATACACGCACACACACATATACACGCACACACACACACACATATACACGCACACACACACACACACACACACATATACACGCACACACACACACACACACATATACACGCACACACACACACACACACACACACAGTGGTGGGGATGATGTTTACAGTTGTGTTGATGTTGTTTAGGTGTTTACAGTGGTGGTGATGGTGTTTATAGTGGTGGTGATGGTGTTTATAGTGGTGGTGATGGTGTTTACAGTGGTAGTGATGGTGTTTATAGTGGTGGTGATGTTGTTTACAGTGGTGGTGATGTTGTTTACAGTGGTGGTAGTGTTTACAGTGGTGGTGATGTTGTTTAGAGTTGTGTTGATGTTGTTTACAGTGGTTTTGATGTTGTTTACAGTGGTGTTGATGGTGTTTAGGTGTTTACAGTGGTGGTGATGGTGTTTATAGTGGTGGGGTGATGTTTACAGTGGTGGGGATGATGTTTACAGTGGTGGTGATGATGTTTACAGTGGGGGTGGTGTTTACAGTGGTGGTGATGTTGTTTAGAGTTGTGTTGATGTTGTTTACAGTGGTTTTGATGTTGTTTACAGTGGTGTTGATGGTGTTTAGGTGTTTACAGTAGTGGTGATGGTGTTTATAGTGGTGGGGATGATGTTTACAGTGGTGGGGATGATGTTTACAGTGGTGGTGGTGTTTACAGTGGTGGTGATGTTGTTTACAGTGGTAGTGATGGTGTTTATAGTGGTGGTGATGGTGTTTACAGTGATGGTGATGATGTTTACAGTGGTGGTAGTGTTTATAGTGGTGGTGATGTTGTTTAGAGTTGTGTTGATGTTGTTTACAGTGGTTTTGATGTTGTTTACAGCAGTGTTGATGATGTTTAGGTGTTTACAGTGGTAGTGATGGTGTTTATAGTGGTGGTGATGGTGTTTACAGTGGTGGTGATGGTGTTTACAGTGGTGGTAATGTTGTTTACCATGGTGGTGATGTTGTTTACAGTTGTGTTGATGTTGTTTACAGTGGTGTTGAGGGTGTTTAGGTGTTTACAGTGGTAGTGATAGTGTTTATAGTGGTGGTGATGTTTACAGTGGTGGTGATGTTGTATACAGTGGTGTTGATGGTGTTTAAGTGTTTATAGTGGTGGTGATGATGTTTACAGTGGTGGTGATGATGTTTACAGTGGTGGTGATGTTGTATACAGTGGTGTTGATGGTGTTTAAGTGTTTATAGTGGTGGTGATGATGTTTACAGTGGTGGTGATGATGTTTACAGTGGTGGTGATGATGTTTACAGTGTGGGTGATGGTGTTTATAGTGGTGGTGATAGTGTTTACAGTGGTGGTGGTGGTGGTGTTTACAGTTTTCTACATCATTAGAACACGCCAGTGGTCATTTACACTGTGTGACAATTTCATGATGGACGAACCAATAGAAATGCTCCAAAACTGCTTGGAAAAAATTCTGGTTCCATTGACTTACATTGAAAGTAAAGTAAGTTTTTGGTCTCTCCTGTAAAGTTGCAATTTTATAGATGTTTATATATGTTTTTCATTGGACAGAGATGAAATACAAGTACTCTTTCAGTAAAGAGCTGACCACAGGTCCATGTGTAATGAATCAAGACACTCAAGACAATCCATTGGCAGGCTTGTTTATTGAATAACAACAGAGCAGAGTGAATAGCAATGTACTGTGCTGGGCAAAGACCAGGAAAGCCAGGGAACCAGGGAACCCGGGGCGCCAGAAAGAGGAGCATGCCATGTAGAGTAGACAGATAGCAGCATTAGATGGTGGCCTTGATCTGGATTGGCGTAGTCAGGTGCTGGTTTCCTGTCTGAGCAGTGAATAGAGCAGACCCTGTGCTGATAAAGCTTCACAAGGGAGGGGATAGACGCGATGAGCTGATGTAGGGTGGAGTAGACCGACCTTGACCTTGACTGGAGAAGCAGACCTAACAAGGGTCTGTCTCAAAACCTAGTGAGTGTCTCAGTAGGCTGTCTAGGTAGCAGCTGTTTAAGTAGCAGCGTTCTCTCCTCATCTCTCCTCATAAAACAGATTAGTAGGCGAGCGCAGCTAGTATGTCTGAATACTCAGTAGTAAATCAGTAGGCGAGTGTAGCTAGTATGTCTGAATACTCAGTAGTAAATCAGTAGGGGAGCGCGGCTAGTATGTCTGAATACTCAGTAGTAAATCAGTAGGCGAGTGTAGCTAGTATGTCTGAATACTCAGTAGTAAATCAGTAGGGGAGCGCGGCTAGTATGTCTGAATACTCAGTAGTAAATCAGTAGGCGAGCGTGGCTAGTTTGTCTGAATACTCAGTAGTAAATCAGTAGGTGAGCGTGGCTAGTTTGTCTGAATACTCAGTAGTGAAATCAGTAGGTGAGCGTGGCTAGTATGTCTGAATACTCAGTAGTGAATCAGTAAGCGAGCGCGGCTAGTATGTCTGAATACTCAGTAGTAAATCAGTAGGCGAGCGTGGCTAGTATGTCTGAATACTCAGTAGTAAATCAGTAGGGGAGCGTGGCTAGTATGTCTGAATACTCAGTAGTAAATCAGTAGGGGAGCGTGGCTAGTATGTCTGAATACTCAGTAGTAAATCAGTAGGGGAGCGTGGCTAGTATGTCTGAATACTCAGTAGTAAATCAGTAGGGGAGCGTGGCTAGTATGTCTGAATACTCAGTAGTAAATCAGTAGGGGAGCGTGGCTAGTATGTCTGAATACTCAGTAGTAAATCAGTAGGGGAGCGTGGCTAGTATGTCTGAATACTCAGTAGTAAATCAGTAGGGGAGCGTGGCTAGTATGTCTGAATACTCAGTAGTAAATCAGTAGGTAAGCGTGGCTAGTTTGTCTGAATACTCAGTAGTAAATCAGTAGGCGAGCGTGGCTAGTATGTCTGAATACTCAGTAGTAAATCAGTAGGCGAGCGCGGCTAGTATATCTGAATACTCAGTAGTGTAATCAGGAGGCGAGCGCGGCTAGTATGTCTGAATACTCAGTAGTAAATCAGTAGGCGAGTGCGGCTAGTATGTCTGAATACTCAGTAGTAAATCAGTAGGCGAGCGCGGCTAGTATATCTGAATACTCAGTAGTAAATCAGTAGGTGAGCGCGGCTAGTATATCTGAATACTCAGTAGTAAATCAGTAGGCGAGCGCGGCTAGTATATCTGAATACTCAGTAGTAAATCAGTAGGTGAGCGTGGCTAGTATATCTGAATACTCAGTAGTAAATCAGTAGGCGAGCGCGGCTAGTATATCTGAATACTCAGTAGTAAATCAGTAGGTGAGCGTGGCTAGTATATCTGAATACTCAGTAGTAAATCAGTAGGCGAGCGCGGCTAGTATATCTGAATACTCAGTAGTAAATCAGTAGGTGAGCGTGGCTAGTATATCTGAATACTCAGTAGTAAATCAGTAGGTGAGCGTGGCTAGTATATCTGAATACTCAGTAGTAAATCAGTAGGTGAGCGTGGCTAGTATGTCTGAATACTCAGTAGTAAATCAGTAGGTGAGCGTGGCTAGTATATCTGAATACTCAGTAGTAAATCAGTAGGTGAGCGTGGCTAGTTCTGATTCACCTGGAGTGGTGTATGAATTCAGAGTGGAGTAAATAAACGGTGTAAAGCTGAACGTCGGCTGTGTGTACGTAGCTACTGCTAGTGAACCGCCGCTACAGAAGTTAGCGCTACTGCTGAGATAAACAATGATTACATTCCTCCCGTTTCATCTTCTCTGATCTACAGCTCCACACCGTCTGATACATAATCAGATAAAAACACAGATCAGAGTCACTAAAAGATCTAAATCTGTCAGTAAACGAGCTTTTAAATGAACAGCAGGACTTTTACGGTGGTGGTCTGACGTCTTGCGTCACAGGACGCTGGTAATATGGTGGACGTAGTACGTCTGAGATTGTGTAGCTACTAAAACTCTCCTACTGAAACTACCTACTAGTCTGACGCTCGAGCAGCACGTACTGACTCTAATCCAGTACCTACTGACTAGTAGACGATTTCAGACGTACCTTGAGACCTCTGGTGATGCTGAGCAATAGTGCTTACACCATGTTTACAGACCTCATCTTTAAAAAGTGATGAGCGACGATGGTTTAACATAGCTTCAGTCAGCATGGTCGGCACCCACACACACAAAGACACACACACACACCCCTTGGGGTGCACATGGTGGTCCGTGCCCACTCTTTGTCTTGTTCTGACACTTTTGCCAAGATGCTAATTAGTTATGAATAATTATGAATCATTACGAATAATTATGAGCACGCTAAATGTCAAATGTTTCCTCAGACGTTTCACTGGAGGGCTGAGGGGCCGACTGCGGACCGCCACTGTTCTGTAGAGCTGTATATAAGTGTGTGTGTGTGTGTGTGTGTGTGTGTGATAATGCATATCGATCCAACACAGCCTTGCTCATCTCATCTGATGGGACTTGTGTTTATTTTCAATTTTGTCCCTTAAGACTTTGCAGTGTGTTGTTTACTAAAAGCTGTAGGATATTTATTAGAAATAGAAAAAGAGAGAGAGAAAACAGAGTGAATGAGAGAGAGTGAATACATACACGGTAGATTTATTAGAAACACCAACCTTGTACTTTCACTTACTGGCCACTTTATTAGAAACACCAACCTTGTACTTCCACTAACTGGCCACTTTATTAGAAACACCAACCTTGTACTTCCACTAACTGCCCACTTTATTAGAAACACCAACCTTGTACTTCCACTAACTGGCCACTTTATTAGAAACACCAACCTTGTACTTCCACTCACTGGCCACTTTATTAGAAACACCAACCTTGTACTTTCACTCACTGGCCACTTTATTAAAAACACCAACCTTGTACTTCCACTAACTGGCCACTTTATTAGAAACACCAACCTTGTACTTTTTTCTAACGGGCCATTTTATTAGAAACACCAACCTTGTACTTCCACTAACTGCCCACCTTATTGAAAACACCCACATTGTACTTCCATTAACTGGCCACTTTATTAGAAACACCAACCTTGTACTTCCACTCACTGCCTACTTTATTAGAAACACCAACCTTGTACTTTCACTCACTGGCCAATTTATTAGAAACACCAACCTTGTATTTCCACTAAGTGGCCACTTTATTAGAAACGCCAACCTTGTACTTCCACTAACTGGCTACTTTATTAGAAACACCAACCTTGTACTTCCACTAACTGGCCACTTTATTAGAAACACCAACCTTGTACTTCCACTACCTGGCCACTTTATTAGAAACGCCAACCTTGTACTTCCACTCACTGCCCACTTCATTAGAAACACCAACCTTGTACTTTCACTCACTGGCCACTTTATTAGAAACACCAACCTTGTACTTTCACTCACTGGCCACTTTATTAGAAACACCAATCTTGCACTTCCACTAACTGGCCACTTTATTAGAAACGCCAACCTTGTACTTCCACTACCTGGCCACTTTATTAGAAACACCAACCTTGTACCTGAGGCGATCAGGTCACGTGGGTGAAGGAGATCTCTCTCTCTCTCTCTCTCTCTCTCTCTCTCTCTCTCTCTCTTTCTCTCTCTCTCTCTTTCTCTCTCTCTTTCTCTATCTCTCTCTCTCTCTCTCTCTCTCTTTCTCTCTCTCTTTCTCTATCTCTCTCTCTCTCTCTCTCTGCTGGTCTGTTCTACACCCAGTTGGAGGGCGGGGTGGGGGGGATCGATTGCTCTAAGCAGAGTCATTATTCTATAAATAAAATATGAAGATGGTGTTCTCTGTCCATCTCGCTCCTTCGTTCCTTCTCTCCTTCTCTTGTCTCGGCCTCTCTCTCTTCATCTCTCTCATTTCTCTTTTTCTCTCTCTCTCTCTTTTCTTTCTCTCATCAAACTGTCTCTTTCCTCTCTCTGTTCCTCTTCCCCTCTCTCTATCTTCTTCTTCTTCTCTTCTCTCTGTGCTGTTTCTCTCTCTGTATCATGTCTGTGTTACAGAGCGTTTGTTTACTAGTTTTTTTGTTTACATATTCTGTTTATTTGACCTTGAATTCCAGATTTGGCAGCAAGTAGAAGCAGTTCATCTCTCAGGTGATGCTGTGCGTGTGAGTGTGCGTGTGTATGTGTGTATGTGTGAGTGTGTATGTGTGTGTGTGCGTGTGAGTGTGTATGTGTGAGAGTCTGTATGTGTGTGTGTACATGTGATTTTGTGTTTGTGTGTGTATATGTCTAAGTGAATGTGAGTATGTGATTGTGTGTATATGTATGTGTGTGTGTGTGATTGTGTGTATATGTATGAGTGTGTGTGTGATTGTGTATATATGTATATGTATGTGAGTGTGTATATGTATGTGAGTGTGTGTATGTATATGTATGTGAGTGTGTGTGTGTGATTGTGAGTATATGTCTGTGAGAGTCTGTATGTGTGTGTGTACGTGTGATTTTGTGTTTGTATGTGTATATGTCTAAGTGAATGTGAATATGTGTGTGTGTGTATGTGATTGTGTGTATATGTATGTGTGTGTGTGTGATTGTGTATATATGTATGAGTGTGTGTGTGATTGTGTATATATGTATATGTATGTGAGTGTGAGTGTGTATATGTATGTGAGTGTGTGTGTATGTATATGTATGTGAGTGTGTGTGTATGTATATGTATGTGAGTGTGTGTGTGTATATGTATGTGAGTGAGTGTGTGTGTGTATATGTATGTGAGTGTGTGTGTGTGTGTATATGTATGTGAGTGTGTGTGTTTGTGTGTATATGTATGTGAGTGTGTGTGTGTGATTGTGTGTATATGTATGTGAGTGTGTGTGATTGTGTGTATATGTATGTGAGTGTGTGTGTTTGTGTGTATATGTATGTGAGTGTGTGAGTGTGTGTGTATATGTATGTGTGTGTGTATATATGTATGTGAGTGTGTGTGATTGTGTGTATATATATGTGTGTGTGTGTATATGTATGTGAGTGTGTGTGATTGTGTGTATATGTATGTGTGTATGTGATTGTGTGTATATGTATGTGAGTGTGTGTGATTGTGTGTATATGTATGTGAGTGTGTGTGTGTGTGTGTGTGTGATTGTGTGTATGTGTGTGTGTGTGTGTGTGTGTGTGTGTGTGTGTGTTCTCATGTTTTGTTATTTGGGTCAGTCCATCGATTTCAGCAGATCATTTTCTCACAGATTCTCAGCTCAACTGGCGCATGCAGTCTTGTCTCTGATTGGCTGCTTATCGACCTCCAGCCTAGAGATGAAGGAGTGTGTGTGTGGAGACACATCCGTCTGTGTGTAGTTAGTGTGTATTGGGACTGAAAATGAGCAAAATTGTCCATTTCACACAACAAACAGACAATTTTGGCAGAAACAACAAGAGATTACATAGTTTCTACACGGCAGGGTGGATATCTAGAACCGTACAGATCATTTATATAGTAATAAATAGAGCTGATACCACATTTACCCCTCTGAATGATCCTGATCCATAATTATAGATACTGATACTGACTCAGTCTAACCCAACTAACCTTATATAACATACTCAGCTGTACTGAACAGCATTTACTAGATAGATTAGATATATTAGATGAACCTGTTTGTGTTTATTTACTATATATATTTAGTATTACCTTTTATATAATCAGGAATAAGTATAAGTGGTGTGAACATGTCACACTCAGCAGCTTCTCTTCGAAGCTGAATGTTGTTTCACATCCAAATTTCTCGAGTTGTTTATCTCGTATGAGCATCAGACTATGTTAGTAAACATCACCATCAGTAGCAGCGCTTTCAGAGAATTTTCACTTTCAGAGGGTTGGTTCAAGCTGCGAGACCCCACTGAGACCCCTACAGCTGAGTAATACAACTGACTAACAGAGGGACACCACAAACAGGGTTACTGGACACACTAAAGGTTATTATTAGAGAGTCCAGCAGTTCCTTCAGCTCCTCAGTAACAACCTGGACCCACATTAGCTCAGACTGTAAGAGCTACACAGCAGCAGATCAGAGATTACTGACTGAAGCAGCTCAGACATTCAGCTTAGTGGCTCCTGTTAGTGTGTTTTCACCACCAAATACTGCTGGTACAGATTTAGTCATGAGCTTATTTACTGCCGCACAGGTTCAAACAGCTTGAGCAGCATCTGATGTGGAACTAGTTCACAGTTTCTTTGAAGGAACGTTAGAGCAGCAATACATGAGAAGAGCTACTGTGGGCTACTGCACTAAAATGCTAAGAGGTGTATTACATCAAACACTTGCAGTAGAATTGGGTCGTACTGGGGACCTAAGTGACATTAAACATGGCACTGTTATAGGACACCACCTTTGAGACAGGTCAGTTGAACCTCTGTCCTGCTAGAGCTGCCCTGGACAACTGTAAGTTCTATTATTGTAAAGCGCATGTATCCAGGAGCAACAAAATCTCAGCTACAATGAGAAAAAAAAGAGCACAAAACAATCGACTATCCTATGTTGTATCACTCAAAGTGTATCTAGAAGAAACATCAGCTCAAGATCTGAGCCTTGGGACCTTTATTATAATACTCGTCTTCATGGACATGTAGCCGCACACAAGCCTAAGATCACTATGTGCAATCTTAAGCATTCGCTAGAGTGGTGAAAATCTCCACCACTGGACTCTGGAATGATGAAAATCTCCACCACTGGACTCTGGAATGGTGAAAACCTCCACCACTAGACTCTGGAGTGGTGTAAAGCTCCGCCACTGGACTCTGGAGTGGTGTAAAGCTCCACCACTGGACCCTGGCCTGGTGTAAAGCGCCGCCACTGGACTCTGGAGTGGTGAAAATTTCCACCACTGGACTCTGGAGTCATGTAAAGCTCCTCCACTGGACTCTGGAGTGGTGTAAAGCTCGACAATTGGACTCTGGAATGTAAAGCAGCTGTAAAGTTTGGTGGAGGTGGAATAATGGTCTGGGGGCATTTCGTGGTTTGGGCTCGAACCGTTTGAATCCATTGAGGATGATGTTAATGAAATTGCAGTCATATGAGTCCTACACAGGAGCCCTGACCCCACGGACCACCTTTACTATAACGTGCAACGTGGATTGTGAGCTTCTTGTCCAACATCAGTGCCCACAAATGCTCTTTTGACTAAATGGATACACATTTTTATAGAAAGTCGTCTCAGAAGAGTGGAGGCTGTTATTGCTGCAAAGGGGGACCAGATTCATAATAATGTCCATGGGTTTTGGAACAAGATGTCCAACCAGCACATATAAGAGGATGGTGGTTCGGTGACCACATACGTTTGGCCACAAAATGTAAATAGATATGCACATGAAACATATCGAATATTGGCTTCTGTCGACAATTTTACCGTATGTATTTATTTTCAGGCTTTCGGTTTCAATTCCAGCGTGCTGTGAATTTTGGGTTCTGGTGTATTTACACACTATGACGATAGACTGTATTGGTCACCGACCTCTATTAGTGTAATATCTCTTGTTCGCAGCACACGCACTCGGTCAGTCCCTGAGGTGTTGTAGAAAAAGGTCACCTTTCTTTATCTGACATTTACTCCCCCCCAATGGACAATATCCTCTGGGTCGGTCTATCTCTCTCGCCCTCTTTCACTCTCTCTCTCTCTCTCAGAGGAGGACGATGGTGCCCACCAGGCTTTTCCCCTTGTTTTATTTAAAGCTGGTCTTCTATAACATTCATAGAGCACACACTGTAACACACATCTGCCTGCAGTCTCTTCGTCTGATAACATGCATTCAGAGGAATGAAGCTCCTTTAGTACTTACTCATCAGCTGTTAGTTGTTATAATTGGTTTCAATGCTGTGCCTGAAAGTAGCATGTGGTTGGGAATTGGTGGTGTTTTAAGTTTTGGCTGTCTTTCTAAGGACCACCCAGAGATGGACTGGGCACTACATCCAGCTCTGGACTTGTCTAGACCAGCCCCAGTTAACGAATCTAGTCCAAACATGAACAATGGCTTTTTGGATGAGAACATGAATAATTAGATGAGCTCTGCTCTGATTGGCTGGTTTACAGCGAGACGCTGTGATGATCACACAGACGCAATGTGTTGAAACAGACAAAATAAGAGCCTCAGTGTAAATAAGCTCCGCCCTCATACTATTTAGAGGTGCTGTGTATTGGCAGGAACCTGATGATACAATACGTATCGTGATACAGCGGTATATATATATATATCAAAGTGATATATTACGATTTTTCAAATTTTACTATTAAAACTCACCACTGTATGAACAGGTTTGCCAATGCTTACAATAGCACTGCGTCCTTGTGCTGCTTGTTAATGTTGGAGTGGAGCTGAAAATGGATTACAACACTGCCATCTAGTGGTCAGAGGTTTAAACACAACACACAATGATTCACTGTCTATCAGGAATCTGTGTATCGATACTGTGTTTTTGAGAATCGATACAGTATCACCAAACATAATATCCTGATATTCAATATTTTCTTACACCCCTAATATTTAGTGAGCTATGATTGTTACTTGGAGCTTGCTGATAGGTGGTCCCAGCCACAGATGCTCCACCTGCACAGAGTCTGATGGGTATTGTGTGTTAATGTGGCCACACTGCCAGCTGCGTTCTGATTGGCTGTATGTTTTTCCATATGTGTGTATGGTTTCAGCCGCAAACTCCACTTGTAAACGTCTGTGTTTCCAGACGGGCTCTTTATGTTGTGACTCCGTTTTCAGGATTGCTTACTTCTATACATCACCAAACTGCTGCCTTCTGATTGGTCGTTTTGTGTGCCAGTTGAACCTCCTGTCTTGCAGTCGTGGCTACTCTTGGTCACGTTAAGTGGCGAGAGGTACCAAACACTCCCTACAGAGTCCAGTAATGAGAGACCAGCTAACGCTACCAATACCAGCTACTCTCTTTCATCTGGACATCAAACACAAAGTAGATTAAAGGTGTCTCTGTGAAACTTTCAGTTGAAGATGATCTGCTTCAACCAGCACACAGAGATACACTCACCCAGCATGGCTGCTACTTACAGTCACTGTTGGGGTTGTGGTGCTAATAAAGGTGGAGCTGCTCGTCTCTTCAGCACTGAAGCTGCTCCGAGTGTTTGGGAAATGTGGAAATATGACGTGGCTCTTTGCTGGTTATGGTGTTCAAGGCTCTGACCTTCCTCCCGTTGGTCTGTGGGTGATGTGGCTGGTCACTGGTGAGAGATTCAAAACTATAGCTACAGAAAACTCTTACAAAAAGAAGTTTATTCAATGTACCATTAGTTTACTTCTTTTAAACTAAAAGGAAGTGAGTATGCTTTCAGTTTACTTTTTATGTACTTCTCAGTGATATACTAAACACAGTTATACTTAAGTATGCTTGTGTTACACTGACAAGTATAGCACAGACTAAGTATATTTGGTCTTTACTTGTACTTAATCTTTTGATTGAGAAAGTAGAAGTAAGTATTCTTGCTCTGCACTAAAACACATCCAGTAGAATATTTATTTAAAATTTGATTTATAAAGATTTATAAAGATACAAATATGTTTCTTAATCTTAGTGTGTCTTGTTTACTTTCCGTGTGTCCACTGGTGAGTAAGTAAACGTGGTTAAGTTCTTTTTTAAATAGAAAAAAAAACCTTAAACCTAGTCATATACTTTAAAGTACAACAATAATATAAGCAGTAAATTATAAGTATTCTTTAAGTGAACTTAACATAATACTTACAAGCTAGTAAACTAACAGTAAACCCTTAAGATTACTTTTAGTGTAGTTGCAGTACAAAAGATAAACTAGTTGTATACTTGGTTTACTACTCTTACACTTAAAGTGTACTTAAAAGTATACGTTTAAAAACTAGAAATTGGGCCAATTTAGTCCCAAGAAGTATTAAAATAGTACATATACGAGTGTACTACTAGTACAATGACATCAGTATAGTAACTGCATAAAGTATCCTTAATAAAATGAACTTTAAGTATACTTATTTTCTGTAAGGGAACTGACAATAAACATAAACTAAAAGCATTTTGAGTGAGTGTGATAGCGCCCCCTATGTGGGAAATCACTAACAGCCCTCCATCTGCAGGCCACACTATAGTAACACAGCAGACCTGTTGAGCATAACGTGGTAAAACCTGATATATAACAGATTCTTTTCCTAGTTTGTTAAACTCAGCAAATAAAACTACTAGAAGAAAAATGCCTTATATAAGCTGCTTCGCTATGGAGGACTTGTTTTCACCTTTAGAACAGATAGAACAGAGTTTTGAGGCAGACAGAGGCTTTCAGTGTGCTTTCGGCCCAGACGTTGACTTTGCGATCCCCAGACGAGCCGAAAGATGGAAGAGAGCAAACGAAAATAACAACAAAAACACTTTCAGCAATTACCTGTCAGACCTGGAGTGCGGCTGCACCGCCGGTGGTTAGCTGAGTGTTAGTCATCAGGGCGAACGTTCACACAGTGACTGTTATTACTTTCCTATTTCTGCCTCTCGTCGTGATGACCATTTCAGAAAGCTGCCTGTCTGCCCGCCCGCGTGTGCATGCATTCTCCTTCTCTGCCGCCATTTAAGCTGTAGGTTCAGTAATGAGATGAAAGCCCCCGATGAGATTAGTGGGATGTTTTCTATTTGATTACTCGCTGTGATTTCCACTCCCGGCTGGAAGAGTCCCTTTCAATTCCACCACGCGACACGACAAGTTGCTTTTTTTTTGTTTTTTAGCTGGTCATTTTTCACACGATCACAAATCTTCACCATTAATAACAAAAACAGCGCCTCTTTCTGCTTTATGCTAATTTAATGAATATCAGTAACACTGTTCTGTAATAAACTACCCAGATAGCATGCGGATGTGGGCCACTTCTGGCAACAGTGTGGCATGACCGGCTCACTGTTGGCACTGGCAAACTGAATGTGAGCCAAAAGTGGCCCACATATAAAAATACGTATATGGCCCACATGTCTCAGTGCTGATCTGGGCCATTTCTGGCAAAGCTGTGGCATTGCCAGTGCTGGTAAACCGTATGTGAGCCAAAAGTGGCCCACATATTAAAATATGTATATTGTCCACATGTCTCAGTGCTGATCTGGGTCATTTCTGGCAAAGATGTGGTATTGCCAGTGTTAGCAAACCGCATGTGAGCCAAAAGTGGCCCCCATATAGTATAAACTGTTATTTGGCCCACATGTCTCAGTGCTGATCTGGGCCATATATGTGTGTATATATATGTGTGTGTCTGGGCCATATATGTGTGTATATGTGGCTCCGCTTACACTGTGGTACAGATCGGACGACATGAAAAAGGCGCCATACAACTTCTGAGCGCACACACGTTAAGCAAAGACAGAAGTTTGTCTTTGTTAGCTCCTTGGCTAGCTATAGCAAAACACAGGCCACCCCGCTGCCCCATTAGACAGCATGCTGACTGCTATGTTAGCTCCTTGGTTAGCTAGAGTAGGACACAGGCCACCCCGCTGCCCCATTAGACAGCATGCTGACTACTATGTTAGCTCCTTGGTTAGCTAGAGTAGGACACAGGCCACCCCGCTGCCCCATTAGACAGCATGCTGACTACTATGTTAGCTCCTTGGTTAGCTAGAGTAGGACACAGGCCACCCCACTGACCCATTAGACAGCATGCTGACTGCTATGTTAGCTTCTTGGTTAGCTAGAGTAGGACACAGGCCACCCCGCTGCCCCATTAGACAGCATGCTGACTACTATGTTAGCTCCTTGGTTAGCTAGAGTAGAACACAGGCCACCCCACTGACCCATTAGACAGCATGCTGACTGCTATGTTAGCTCCTGGGTTAGCTAGAGTAGGACACAGGCCTCCCCACTGCTCCATTAGACAGCATGCTGACTACTATGTAAGCTCCTGGGTTAGCTAGAGTAGGACACAGGCCACCCCACTGCCCCATTAGACAGCATGCTGACTGCTATGTTAGCTCCTTGGTTAGCTAGAGTAGGACACAGGCCACCCCACTGCCCCATTAGACAGCATGCTGACTGCTATGTTAGCTCCTTGGTTAGCTAGAGTAGGACACAGGCCACCACACTGCCCCATTAGACAGCATGCTGACTGCTATGTTAGCTCCTTGGTTAGCTAGAGTAGGACACAGGCCACCCCGCTGCCCCATTAGACAGCATGCTGACTGCTATGTTAGCTCCTTGGTTAGCTAGAGTAGAACACAGGCCACCCCACTGACCCATTAGACAGCATGCTGACTACTATGTTAGCTCCTTGGTTAGCTAGAGTAGAACACAGGCCACCCCACTGCTCCATTAGACAGCATGCTGACTGCTATGTTAGCTCCTTGGTTAGCTAGAGTAGGACACAGGCCACCCCACTGCCCCATTAGACAGCATGCTGACTGCTATGTTAGCTCCTTGGTTAGCTAGAGTAGGACACAGGCCACCACACTGCCCCATTAGACAGCATGCTGACTGCTATGTTAGCTCCTTGGTTAGCTAGAGTAGGACACAGGCCACCCCGCTGCCCCATTAGACAGCATGCTGACTGCTATGTTAGCTCCTTGGTTAGCTAGAGTAGAACACAGGCCACCCCACTGACCCATTAGACAGCATGCTGACTACTATGTTAGCTCCTTGGTTAGCTAGAGTAGAACACAGGCCACCCCACTGCTCCATTAGACAGCATGCTGACTGCTATGTTAGCTCCTGGGTTAGCTAGAGTAGGACACAGGCCTCCCCACTGCTCCATTAGACAGCATGCTGACTGCTATGTTAGCTCCTGGGTTAGCTAGAGTAGAACACAGGCCACCCCACTGCTCCATTAGACAGCATGCTGACTGCTATGTTAGCTCCTTGGTTAGCTAGAGTAGGACACAGGCCACCCCGCTGCCCCATTAGACAGCATGCTGACTGCTATGTTAGCTCCTTGGTTAGCTAGAGTAGGACACAGGCCACCACACTGCTCCATTAGACAGCATGCTGACTGCTATGTTAGCTCCTTGGTTAGCTAGAGTAGGACACAGGCCACCACACTGCCCTATTAGACAGCATGCTGACTGCTATGTTAGCTCCTTGGCTAGCTAGAGCAGAACACAGGCCACCCCACTGTCCCATTAGACAGCATGCTGACTGCTATTTTAGCTCCTTGGCTAGCTAGAGCAGAACACATAATTATAATATTTATAATTCAATTTGACCATTTCGAGGAGTTATTAAAAGTAATTAAAAGGGTTTTTTTTGCTGCATGAGTAAAAAATATATGCTATGCTACGATATATGTGTGTATATGTGGCTCCGCTTACACTGTGGTACAGATCGGACGACACGAAAAAGGCGCCATACAACTTCTGAGCGCACACACGTTAAGCAAAGACAGAAGTTTGTCTTTGTTAGCTCCTTGGCTAGCTATAGCAAAACACAGGCCACCACACTGCCCCATTAGACAGCATGCTGACTACTATGTTAGCTCCTGGGTTAGCTAGAGCAGAACACAGGCCACCCCACTGCCCCATTAGACAGCATGCTGACTACTATGTTAGCTCCTGGGTTAGCTAGAGTAGGACTCAGGCCACCCCACTGCCCCATTAGACAGCATGCTGACTGCTATGTTAGCTCCTGGGTTAGCTAGAGAAGGGCACAGGCCACCCACTGCTCCATTAGACAGCATGCTGACTGCTATGTTAGCTCCTGGGTTAGCTAGAGTAGGACACAGGCCACCCCACTGACCCATTAGACAGCATGCTGACTGCTATGTTAGCTTCTGGGTTAGCTAGAGTAGGACTCAGGCCACCCCACTGCCCCATTAGACAGCATGCTGACTGCTATGTTAGCTCCTGGGTTAGCTAGAGTAGGACTCAGGCCACCCCACTGCCCCATTAGACAGCATGCTGACTGCTATGTTAGCTCCTGGGTTAGCTAGAGAAGGGCACAGGCCACCCACTGCTCCATTAGACAGCATGCTGACTGCTATGTTAGCTCCTGGGTTAGCTAGAGTAGGACACAGGCCACCCCACTGACCCATTAGACAGCATGCTGACTGCTATGTTAGCTCCTGGGTTAGCTAGAGTAGGACACAGGCCACCCCACTGACCCATTAGACAGCATGCTGACTGCTATGTTAGCTCCTGGGTTAGCTAGAGTAGGACACAGGCCACCCCACTGCCCCATTAGACAGCATGCTGACTGCTATGTTAGCTCCTGGGTTAGCTAGAGTAGGACACAGGCCACCCCACTGACCCATTAGACAGCATGCTGACTACTATGTTAGCTTCTTGGTTAGCTAGAGTAGGACACAGGCCACCCCGCTGCCCCATTAGACAGCATGCTGACTACTATGTTAGCTCCTTGGTTAGCTAGAGTAGAACACAGGCCACCCCACTGACCCATTAGACAGCATGCTGACTACTATGTTAGCTCCTGGGTTAGCTAGAGTAGGACACAGGCCACCCCACTGCTCCATTAGACAGCATGCTGACTGCTATGTTAGCTCCTGGGTTAGCTAGAGTAGGACACAGGCCTCCCCACTGCTCCATTAGACAGCATGCTGACTACTATGTAAGCTCCTGGGTTAGCTAGAGTAGGACACAGGCCACCCCACTGCCCCATTAGACAGCATGCTGACTGCTATGTTAGCTCCTTGGTTAGCTAGAGTAGGACACAGGCCACCCCGCTGCCCCATTAGACAGCATGCTGACTGCTATGTTAGCTCCTTGGTTAGCTAGAGTAGGACACAGGCCACCACACTGCCCCATTAGACAGCATGCTGACTGCTATGTTAGCTCCTTGGTTAGCTAGAGTAGGACACAGGCCACCCCGCTGCCCCATTAGACAGCACGCTGACTACTATGTTAGCTCCTTGGTTAGCTAGAGTAGAACACAGGCCACCCCACTGACCCATTAGACAGCATGCTGACTACTATGTTAGCTCCTTGGTTAGCTAGAGTAGAACACAGGCCACCCCACTGCTCCATTAGACAGCATGCTGACTGCTATGTTAGCTCCTGGGTTAGCTAGAGTAGGACACAGGCCTCCCCACTGCTCCATTAGACAGCATGCTGACTGCTATGTTAGCTCCTGGGTTAGCTAGAGTAGAACACAGGCCACCCCACTGCTCCATTAGACAGCATGCTGACTGCTATGTTAGCTCCTTGGTTAGCTAGAGTAGGACACAGGCCACCCCGCTGCTCCATTAGACAGCATGCTGACTGCTATGTTAGCTCCTTGGCTAGCTAGAGCAGAACACAGGCCACCCCACTGTCCCATTAGACAGCATGCTGACTGCTATTTTAGCTCCTTGGCTAGCTAGAGCAGAACACATAATTATAATATTTATAATTCAATTTGACCATTTCGAGGAGTTATTAAAAGTAATTAAAAGGGTTTTTTTTGCTGCATGAGTAAAAAATATATGCTATGCTACGATATATGTGTGTATATGTGGCTCCGCTTACACTGTGGTACAGATCGGACGACACGAAAAAGGCGCCATACAACTTCTGAGCGCACACACGTTAAGCAAAGACAGAAGTTTGTCTTTGTTAGCTCCTTGGCTAGCTATAGCAAAACACAGGCCACCACACTGCCCCATTAGACAGCATGCTGACTACTATGTTAGCTCCTGGGTTAGCTAGAGCAGAACACAGGCCACCCCACTGCCCCATTAGACAGCATGCTGACTACTATGTTAGCTCCTGGGTTAGCTAGAGTAGGACTCAGGCCACCCCACTGCCCCATAAGACAGCATGCTGACTGCTATGTTAGCTCCTGGGTTAGCTAGAGAAGGGCACAGGCCACCCACTGCTCCATTAGACAGCATGCTGACTGCTATGTTAGCTCCTGGGTTAGCTAGAGTAGGACACAGGCCACCCCACTGACCCATTAGACAGCATGCTGACTGCTATGTTAGCTCCTTGGTTAGCTAGAGTAGGACACAGGCCACCCCACTGCTCCATTAGACAGCATGCTGACTGCTATGTTAGCTCCTTGGTTAGCTAGAGTAGGACACAGGCCACCCCACTGACCCATTAGACAGCATGCTGACTGCTATGTTAGCTCCTGGGTTAGCTAGAGTAGGACACAGGCCACCCCACTGACCCATTAGACAGCATGCTGACTGCTATGTTAGCTCCTGGGTTAGCTAGAGTAGGACACAGGCCACCCCACTGACCCATTAGACAGCATGCTGACTGCTATGTTAGCTCCTTGGTTAGCTAGAGTAGGACACAGGCCACCCCACTGCTCCATTAGACAGCATGCTGACTGCTATGTTAGCTCCTTGGTTAGCTAGAGTAGGACACAGGCCACCCCACTGACCCATTAGACAGCATGCTGACTGCTATGTTAGCTCCTGGGTTAGCTAGAGTAGGACACAGGCCACCACACTTCCCCATTAGACAGCATGCTGACTGCTATGTTAGCTCCTGGGTTAGCTAGAGTAGGACACAGGCCACCCCACTGCCCCATTAGACAGCATGCTGACTGCTATGTTAGCTCCTGGGTTAGCTAGAGTAGGACACAGGCCACCCCACTGACCCATTAGACAGCATGCTGACTACTATGTTAGCTTCTTGGTTAGCTAGAGTAGGACACAGGCCACCCCGCTGCCCCATTAGACAGCATGCTGACTACTATGTTAGCTTCTTGGTTAGCTAGAGTAGGACACAGGCCACCACACTGACCCATTAGACAGCATGCTGACTGCTATGTTAGCTCCTGGGTTAGCTAGAGTAGGACACAGGCCACCACACTGACCCATTAGACAGCATGCTGACTGCTATGTTAGCTCCTGGGTTAGCTAGAGTAGGACACAGGCCACCCCACTGACCCATTAGACAGCTTGCTATCTGCTATGTTAGCTCCTTGGTTAGCTAGAGTAGGACACAGGCCTCCCCACTGCTCCATTAGACAGCATGCTGACTGCTATGTTAGCTCCTTGGTTAGCTAGAGTAGGACACAGGCCACCCCGCTGCCCCATTAGACAGCATGCTGACTACTATGTTAGCTCCTTGGTTAGCTAGAGTAGAACACAGGCCACCCCACTGACCCATTAGACAGCATGCTGACTACTATGTTAGCTCCTTGGTTAGCTAGAGTAGAACACAGGCCACCCCACTGCTCCATTAGACAGCATGCTGACTGCTATGTTAGCTCCTGGGTTAGCTAGAGTAGGACACAGGCCTCCCCACTGCTCCATTAGACAGCATGCTGACTGCTATGTTAGCTCCTGGGTTAGCTAGAGTAGAACACAGGCCACCCCACTTCCCCATTAGACAGCATGCTGACTGCTATGTTAGCTCCTGGGTTAGCTAGACCAGAACACAGGCCACCACACTTCCCCATTAGACAGCATGCTGACTGCTATGTTAGCTCCTTGGCTAGCTAGAGCAGAACACATAATTATAATATTTATAATTCAATTTGACCATTTCGAGGAGTTATTAAAAGTAATTAAAAGGGTTTTTTTTGCTGCATGAGTAAAAAATATATGCTATGCTACGATATATGTGTGTATATGTGGCTCCGCTTACACTGTGGTACAGATCGGACGACACGAAAAAGGCGCCATACAACTTCTGAGCGCACACACGTTAAGCAAAGACAGAAGTTTGTCTTTGTTAGCTCCTTGGCTAGCTATAGCAAAACACAGGCCACCACACTGCCCCATTAGACAGCATGCTGACTACTATGTTAGCTCCTGGGTTAGCTAGAGTAGGACTCAGGCCACCCCACTGCCCCATAAGACAGCATGCTGACTGCTATGTTAGCTCCTGGGTTAGCTAGAGAAGGGGCACAGGCCACCCACTGCTCCATTAGACAGCATGCTGACTGCTATGTTAGCTCCTGGGTTAGCTAGAGTAGGACACAGGCCACCCCACTGACCCATTAGACAGCATGCTGACTGCTATGTTAGCTTCTGGGTTAGCTAGAGTAGGACACAGGCCACCACACTTCCCCATTAGACAGCATGCTGACTGCTATGTTAGCTCCTGGGTTAGCTAGAGTAGGACACAGGCCACCCCACTGCCCCATTAGACAGCATGCTGACTGCTATGTTAGCTCCTGGGTTAGCTAGAGTAGGACACAGGCCACCCCACTGACCCATTAGACAGCATGCTGACTACTATGTTAGCTTCTTGGTTAGCTAGAGGTAGGACACAGGCCACCCCGCTGCCCCATTAGACAGCATGCTGACTACTATGTTAGCTTCTTGGTTAGCTAGAGTAGGACACAGGCCACCACACTGACCCATTAGACAGCATGCTGACTGCTATGTTAGCTCCTGGGTTAGCTAGAGTAGGACACAGGCCACCACACTGACCCATTAGACAGCATGCTGACTGCTATGTTAGCTCCTGGGTTAGCTAGAGTAGGACACAGGCCACCCCACTGACCCATTAGACAGCTTGCTATCTGCTATGTTAGCTCCTTGGTTAGCTAGAGTAGGACACAGGCCTCCCCACTGCTCCATTAGACAGCATGCTGACTACTATGTTAGCTCCTGGGTTAGCTAGAGTAGGACACAGGCCACCCCGCTGCCCCATTAGACAGCATGCTGACTGCTATGTTAGCTCCTTGGTTAGCTAGAGTAGGACACAGGCCACCCCGCTGCCCCATTAGACAGCATGCTGACTGCTATGTTAGCTCCTTGGTTAGCTAGAGTAGGACACAGGCCACCCCGCTGCCCCATTAGACAGCATGCTGACTACTATGTTAGCTCCTTGGTTAGCTAGAGTAGGACACAGGCCACCCCGCTGCCCCATTAGACAGCATGCTGACTGCTATGTTAGCTCCTTGGTTAGCTAGAGTAGGACACAGGCACCCCGCTGCCCCATTAGACAGCATGCTGACTGCTATGTTAGCTCCTTGGTTAGCTAGAGTAGGACACAGGCCACCCCGCTGCCCCATTAGACAGCATGCTGACTGCTATGTTAGCTCCTTGGTTAGCTAGAGTAGGACACAGGCCACCCCGCTGCCCCATTAGACAGCATGCTGACTACTATGTTAGCTCCTTGGTTAGCTAGAGTAGGACACAGGCCACCCCGCTGCCCCATTAGACAGCATGCTGACTGCTATGTTAGCTCCTTGGTTAGCTAGAGTAGGACACAGGCCACCCCGCTGCCCCATTAGACAGCATGCTGACTGCTATGTTAGCTCCTTGGTTAGCTAGAGTAGGACACAGGCCACCCCGCTGCCCCATTAGACAGCATGCTGACTGCTATGTTAGCTCCTTGGTTAGCTAGAGTAGGACACAGGCCACCCCGCTGCCCCATTAGACAGCATGCTGACTACTATGTTAGCTTCTTGGTTAGCTAGAGTAGGACACAGGCCACCACACTGACCCATTAGACAGCATGCTGACTGCTATGTTAGCTCCTGGGTTAGCTAGAGTAGGACACAGGCCACCACACTGCCCCATTAGACAGCATGCTGACTGCTATGTTAGCTCCTTGGTTAGCTAGAGTAGGACACAGGCCACCCCACTGCCCCATTAGACAGCATGCTGACTGCTATGTTAGCAGGACACTTCATCTTCATTATCTATCTATATCATGTGATATATACCTGTGGTATCAATGAGGTTTTTATGAAATATAGTAACGGTGAAAAACTGAGTGGTCCCACCGCAATTGCCACTGCATGTCCACGCTGAATGCTTGAAAAACGATACTTTAGAGTAGTAGGACAATGGGTAATGCAACTTGATTGTAATGTATTTGGCACGCAGTGGCCAGCAAGCACTGCTGAAGACGATTTATTAGCTGGAGTATGTGTGGCAGATTGTGGAACTGATATGCGCAGGATGGTAGATCACTGGTCCAGCGTGACGGCAGCCTAACGCTTTGTTCAGTTCCCTCTGAAACATGAGTACCATGTCTCTCCTGAAGGCTCTACAGTAGGCTGCAAATTAGGATAATTAATTTCTGTTCACATTACTACATTTCAGCAATATACAATATAAAGTATATAGTGAAAATATATAGTGAAATGAAACAATATCCTATATGGTGCAAAACTATACAATACACACTATATATACATAAGATATACAATGAATATAAAAGAATAAATATAAAAAGGAATAAACACAAGAAAACATAATATAACATAATATATTATGACATATTAGCAGATAGTTTGGCGTATATGACCATAGCAGTCACTGAGCTAGCAGCTATAACAGCATTAGCTGAATACAGTTTTGTGTTAATACAGTTTTCTAGCAGTAGATATTATTCAGGAAATGGGCAGAAATGCAAGTAATTGGATATATAAATAAATATTAATATATAAATTGCAATTAAATATCATGAAATGTAATAATAATTATACTTAATTACAGTGTCTCAGACATTAACCGGATAAAGTTGTAGAAGCGGAGTGAGATGTTTATGTGCGTATGTGTGTTAATGAAGGTGTCTGTCAGTTCAGTCTCTGGTAGTTGAGGAATTTGATGGTTTGTGGGAAGAAACTGTTGCACAGTCTGGCTGTGAATGCTCTGGTAGCTTCTTCCAGATGGTAGAAGAGATAACAGAGTGTGTGAGGGGCGTGTAGGGTCGTCTACAATGCTGTTGGCATTATGGATGCAGCTTGTGGTGTAAATGTCTGATGGAGGGAGGAGAGACCCCAATGAGCTTTTCAGCTGTCCTCACTATTGACTGAAGGGTCTTGTGGTCCGGGGCGTTGCAGTTCCCAAACCAGGCAGTGATGCAGCTGCTAAGGATGCTCTCTATCACGCCTCTGTAGAAGGTGGCAGGGATGGTGGGTGGATAAGATAAGCTTTTCTTAACTTCCATAGGAAGTACAGACTCTTGACTCTCGCTGGGCTTTCCTGGCTATGAAGCTGGTGTTCAGGGTCCAGGTGAAGTTCTCCGCTGGGTGAACACCAAGAAACTTTGTGCTTGCAACAATCTCCACAGAGGAATTGACAGCAGAGTCAAACTTCCCTGAAGTTTCCTGTTACATACAATGTTAGCTCCTTGGCTAACTTGAAGAGAACACGGGTGACCCCACTGCCCCATTGGCCTGTGAGCTAACTGCTATGTTAGCTACTTGGCTAACTGTAACAGCACACAGGTGACCCCACTGCCCCATTAGCAAGCATACTACATTAGCTCCTTGGCTAACAGAAACAGCACACAGGTGACCCCACTGCCCCATTAGACAGTGAGCTAACTGCTATGTTAGCTACTTGGCTAACTGAAAAAACACACAGGTGACCCCACTGGCCCATTAGCAAGCATGCTACCTACTATGTTAGCTCCTTGGCTAACTGGAACAGCACACAGGTGACCCTACTGCCCCATTAGCCAGTGGGCTATCTACTACGTTAGCCCCATTAGCCAAGATGCTGCTATGTGAGTCCTTGCCAGTTATATACATTCATTGTCTATCAATATCATTAACATATATATATATATATATATATATATATATATATATATATATATATATATATATATATATTTTTTTTTTTTTTTTTTTTAATAATATCCTATTTTGAAGTTTCTTCCTGTAAACACATGTGCCCGATGACTCTTGCTGGTCGTTTTGATCTCTTCAAATAATGCACACAAAAACGAGGAAACACTTCCTGTTAATCCAGCATGTTTTATTCATATCTTGTCAGGGAACTACACAGATAGAGCCCGAGGCTGGATCTGTCTGTACAACTTTTCTTTTGGAGGGTCTGTACAGTCTGTATGACATCTGCCTTACAGGGTGTACAGTAAGCTGCAAATTAGGCTTAATTCATGTTTGTGTTGCTCTTTTTATTTTTTATTTTTTACGCCCGACAGGCTCAGGATTGGCATGAGATTCAGATTTGCTCCAAATGTTGGATGTTGCCGGTGCCAACTGCCGAGAGTGGGTCTCTTGTTTATTGCGTGACAGCATCATCGGTGTGTGAAGGTTGGAGGCTCATGCACACACTACGTCACCCAGCAGCTCAGAATGCTGGAAGGGGATCATGAACTGTCTGGTTCCATCTAGGTTGTGCAGGAACCTCACTTTGCTTCAAAAACCAGTTTTTGCAGAGTGTGAACAGTGGGTTGATGTGAGAGTGCTAGGTGTGTTTAAGAGTGCATACAAAAAACAAAACCCTGTTAAACGTCATACCCTTTCCAAAACACTCATTGTGTTAAATACAGTCCGGCATCAACCAAAGCTAGCACCACCTACCTACCTTCACCTACCTGTGTACAGGTAAACTGTCTAACACTACCTTCACCTACCTGTGTACAGAAAAACTGTAACACTGCCTTCACCTACCTGTGTACAGGTAAACTATAACACTACCTTCACCAACCTGTGTACAGGTAAACTGTAACACTACCTTCACCTACCTGTGTACAGGTAAACTGTAACACTACATTCCCCTACCTGTGTACAGGTAAACTGTCTAACACTACCTTCACCTACCTGTGTACAGATAAACTGTAACACTACCTTCACCTACCTGTGTACAGGTAAACTGTCTAACACTACCTTCACCTACCTGTGTACAGGTAAACTGTCTAACACTACCTTCACCTACCTGTGTACAGGTAAAAGTCTGATTGGTAGCCGTTAAAAGCAGAGGAACTGTGAGATAAAAGCACTAGTGGCTCTGTAGAGCCCTGGTCTTATTGGTTCCTCCACTCACACAATGGGAACATACTCAGATGTGGTCTTCTTGGGTCTTGGAGTGGTCTTTCAGCTTTATTCTATAACTTTAGATTTCCAAGAAGAATGGGTACGGCTCTTGGTCTGGCACCCAGGTGTCCATGACTTGGTATAAGTATTACTCTGAAGTCCCACAGTCATTTAAGCCTGAGGAACCCTACAGAGATACAAGTTCAGAAGAACTTGGTAGGACTTTTCAAGATTGATTACTTGCTCTCAGTGTTCACACTAACTTGTGTTCTCATTGGCCCCAACAAATGATCCTCATAGATCCCTGTACATGACCGGTGGCACCACTGGTTCCTTAGAGAGGTGTTCTAATGAGGCCCTGGGGTCAAAGTCCCTAAAAGTCAGAGGATCCTTAAAATGGCCCCGGAAATAAAAATATATTGTATCATAAATGTTGATAGGCATCACAAAAGTTTTGGGCCTGGGCGCTGGCTCCACTGGCCCGGTCAGTAATCCAGCCATAGGCACAAGGATAACCATGAAGTAACAGCGGGTGCATCACTTTGAACTCACAGTCCGACATTCTGACGAAGATGACCATGAGATGGTAGCGGGATTCACTTTGAACTTTCGGTCGGGCACGGCGAGTGATCTGAGCACTTTGAGGCTTTTTGCTAAAGCAGGCTTTGATTAGAATTCGTCTGTAGATCTTCTGAAACTTCTTCAAGGGTTCCTGAGAAGACGGTGTTGTTAGATAATGGCGCCTTTTAAAGATAACACAGTCCAATTTGTAGAATGTAAGAGCTTAGGACCGACTCAGAGATAATTAATAGTGATAGCTGGTAATTACAGTCAGTACGTAAGAGTGTGAGAGTGTGAAAATATGCAGAGCTGTCTATAAGTAATTGGACGCTGAAAGTTTTTGACTTTGTAGTGAAGGGGAAGTGTAGAATATCTGCATTACTTTGAAGATACTTGCTTGTCTATTAGTTATGTGTAGGAATTACTGCAATTTTATTACAGAAGACCCAAAAGTAAATGGACATTTGGCTGTTCGCTTTGGCTAGCTGCATAAAACTTATGCACTGGAGCTCCAAGGTTTAGAGCTGATATGATAACGTTTTCTAGATCTCTCCCAAAGTCCAGGTTACAGTTTGTACATGAAATTTTCTGGGATGAAGATATGATGAAGATGAACTTATGCCAGAATGGCATGTGTCAGAGGAACAGGTTGATGGTTGAAGTGTGGAGAGGTCCTCTGAAGGAATTGCTCACAGTCTCAAGTGCATCATTAGTAAAGCATGGTGGCGGGAGTGCCATGTGTGGGGGCAACAGGTTTTCACCACACTCATTCTTCAATGTAATCTAATGTACAGATTGATGGAATAGGAAAAGTTTGGAGAAGTCTTCTGAAGGAATCGTTCACAATCTGAAGTGCATCATCAGTGAAACGTGGCGCTGGTAGTGTCACATTTTCACCACACTCATTCTTTATTCAAATCTAATATACAGGTTGATGGAATAGGGGAATTGTGGAGAAGTCACTGATTGCTCACAATCTCAAGTGCATCATCAGTGAAATATGGTGGTGGTAGTGTCACGTGTGTCTGCAACAATTTGCCATTAAAATCTAATGTACAAGTTGATGGAATAGGAAAAGTGTGGAGAGGTCCTCTGATGGAATCGCTCACAATCTGAGATACATCATCAGTGAAGCATGGTGGTGGTAGTGTCACATTTTCACCACACTCATTCTTCATGGAATTCTAATGTACAGGTTGATGGGATAAGGGAAGTGTGGAAAGGTCCTCTGAAGGAATCGCTCACAATCTAAAGTGCATCATTAGTGAAGCATGGCGGTGGTAGTGTCAAATGTGAGTGCAACAAGTTTTCACTGTACTTATTCTTTATGGAATTCTAATGTACAGGTTGATGGGATAAGGGAAGTGTGGAAAGGTCCTCTGAAGGAATCACTCACAATCTCAAGTGCATCATCAGTGAAGCATGGTGGCGGGAGTGTCATATGTGGATACAACAAGTTTTTACCTCACTCATTTGTCATTTAAATGTAATGTGCATGTTGATGGAACAGGGGAATTGTGGAGAGGTCCTCTGATGTAATCGTTCACAAGCTCAAGTGCATCATCAGTGAAGCATGGCGGTGGTAGTGTCATGTGTGCCTGAAACAAGTTTTCACTGTACCCATTCTTCTTGGAATTCCAATGTACAGGTTGATAGTAAAGGAAAAGTGTGGAGAGGTCCTTTGAAGGAATTGCTCACAATCTGAAATGCATCAACAGTGAAACATGGTGGTGGTAGTGTCATGTGCAGTTGCAACAGGTTTTCACTGATGATGTACCTGAATGAGTTCTGGAGGTCTTGCCTCTTTGCCAGAGAAAGAATGGGCTACCCCATGTGCAACCACTGCACCCCTCATTTTAGGTGAGGGCCTCTGTGTTGGTATTCTTTGTCCAGCAGAAGGCACTTGGCTTTACACCTGGATGAGACGGCAGCTGTGGTGATGTGGGCTGACTGTACTGTGGCTTACAGATCTCCTCAGAGTGGGCGTCACTATTGTCAGACCATGCATGTTCAGAATCACTGTCATTACCACTGTTACCTGATTGAGGAGCGTGAACAGGTGAAGCTAGAGGCTGGTCAGAGCAGCTCCTACACGGTCTACCCTCCACTTAACCCTAGTGTCCAGCTGTGGGCTGTTTAGTTTGTCTCACAGTCCATATAAATAAAGTGTCTGATTGATGCTGATGTAATGCTCTTGTTTGCCTGTGTAGCTTCTCTTCAGGATAAATCTCGGCTCAGCTCGTGTGAAAACAAAATCCCATCTGATCTGTTCCTGCTCGTGAGGGAGCAGCACACGCGGCCCTGGCTCGACATTCCGGTCTCACTTACAGTCCAGGCTTGCATGCATCGATCAAAAATCAATCCACACAAGAACAAATACGACCATTACTATATATATATATATATATATATATATATATATATATATATATATATATATATATATATATATATATATATATATATATATATATACACTATATATCCCAGTCTCACAGCTTGCCATTTGTACAAATTCTGTCAAATTTATGAATACATATTTTTGATTTTCATAGATGCATTATAATATAAATGTGAAAATGGCTCCCCACCAGAATCCGACTCCCAACCCAAATCCGACTCCCCAAAAGAATCTGACTCCTAACCCAAATCCGACTCCCCACCCAAATCCGACTCCCGACCCAAATCCGACTCCCCACCAGAATCCGACTCCGAACCCAAATCCGACTCCCTACCAGAATCCGACTCCTAACCCAAATCCGACACCCCACCAGAATCCGACTCCCGACCCAAATCCGACTCCCAACCCAAATCCGACTCCCAACCCAAATCTGACTCCTCACCAGAATCTGACTCCCAAACCAAATCCGACTCCCGACCCAAATCCGACTCCCAACCCAAATCTGACTCCTCACCAGAATCTGACTCCCAACCCAAATCCGACTCCCAACCCAAATCCGACTCCCAACCCAAATCTGACTCCTCACCAGAATCCAACTCCTCACCAGAATCCGACTCCTGACCCAAATCCGACTCCCCACCAGAATCCGGCTCCCAACACAAATCTGACTCCTCACCAGAATCTGACTCCTCACCAGAATCCGACTCCCCACCAGAATCCGGCTCCCAACCCAAATCTGACTCCTCACCAGAATCTGACTCCTCACCAGAATCCGACTCCTCACCAGAATCCAACTCCCGACCCAAATCCGACTCCCCACCAGAATCCGACTCCCGACCCAAATCCAACTCCCAACCCAAATCTGACTCCTCACCAGAATCCGACTCCCGACCCTAATCCGACTCCCAACCCAAATCCGACTCCCCACCAGAATCCAACTCCCCACCCAAATCTGACTCCCGACCCAAATCCGACTCCCAACCCAAATCCGACTCCCCACCAGAATCCGACTCCCGACCCAAATCCGACACCCAACCCAAATCTGACTCCTCACCAGAATCCGACTCCCGACCCTAATCCGACTCCCAACCCAAATCCGACTCCCCACCAGAATCCAACTCCCCACCCAAATCTGACTCCCGACCCAAATCCGACTCCCAACCCAAATCCGACTCCCCACCAGAATCCGACTCCCTACCCAAATCTGACTCCCAACCCAAATCTGACTTCTCACCAGAATCCGACTCTTCACCAGAATCCGACTCCTCACCAGAATCCGACTCCTCACCAGAATCTGACTCCCAACCCAAATCCGACTCCCCACCAGAATCCGATATATATATATATATATATATATATATATATATATATATATATATATATATATATATATATACATATAGTGTAATTAATTGCAGTACGAGTCTTGACTAAATTCATGGTGAAGAAAGCTACTGATGTGTTCATCGTGCCTTTCGCAACCAATGAGAATGTAGAAGAGCAGCAGGAACAATGTGATTGGTCAAAATCCGTGAGTGCTTCGTGAATCACGCTCTTGCACTTAAAAAGTTTGGTCTCGACTTTTGGCAGTAAAATAACGCCATACATGACGCCATAAATCTCAACCGCTCAGATTCATCCAAACGCCCAGAGACTTGACTGGTGAGATCAGCGACCCAACCTGAACCCAACTGGACGACCCGCCCTAAAGACAGAGGCTGAAACTGACTCGGAGCGCCGGCAGAATGTTCCCGTGGACGATACCCGAGTGTAACTCCTCCACCGATTTCATTAAAGCTCATCCATCCCTGCATGACTCGCCCCGTATAAATATAAATACCCTCAAATTAACCCCACAGTCACTACTTCATTCCACGTCTCTGACCGCAGGCGCTCCACCCCTGACAGGGAGATCTGCAGCCGGACCAGAGGAAGGCCCTTCCCGCCGCGTTCACTTAGCCTTTAACCAAAGCTGCAACCTCCGGACAACAGCCCCTAGTCTGCTCTGCTTTCCCTGCGCTGGGCTGATGAGCCTTTGTGTGTGCATGCGTGTGAGAGAGAGATAGAGAGATCGAGGGAGAGGGGGGGATAGAGAGGGAGTGAGAGAGACAGAGAGGTAGTGACAGAGACAGGGAAAGAGACAGAGAGAGAGAAAGAGAAAGATAGACTCATGTACTGTATGTTATATGTGATATGGTTATGCCAATAAAACTTTTTGAAAGAGAAGGAGGGATGGAGAGAGAAAGAGGGAGAGAGCCAGAGATAGAGAAGGAGTGAGAGAGAGAGAGAGCCTGAGATAGAGAGGGAGCGAGAGGGAGAGGAGGAGATAGAGAAGGAGTAAAAGAGAGAGAGACAGAGATAGAGAGGGAGTGAAAGAGAGAGAAAGAGACAGAGAGGAAGTGAGAGAGAGAGAAAGAGAGTGAATGAGAGGGAGAGAAAGAAACAGAGAGGGAGTGAGAGGGCAAGAGAGAGATAGGGAGTGTGAGAGAGAGACAGAGATAGAGAGGGAGTGTGAGAGAGAGACAGAGAGGAAGTGAAATGTTAGAGAAAGAGATAGAGAGAGAAAGAGACAGAGATAGAGAGAGAAAGAGACAGAGATAGAGAGAGAAAGAGACAGAGATAGAGAGAGAAAGAGACAGAGATAGAGAGGGAATGAGAGGGAGAGGAGGAGATAGAGAAGGAGTAAAAGAGAGAGAGACAGAGATAGAGAGGGAGTGAAAAAGAGAGAAAGAGACAGAGAGGAAGTGAGAGGGCAAGAGAGAGATAGGGAGTGTGAGAGAGAGACAGAGAGGAAGTGAAATGTTAGAGAAAGAGATAGAGTGAGAAAGAGACAGAGATAGAGAGAGAGTGAGAGGGACAGAAAGACAGAGATAGAGAGGGAGTGAGAGGGACAGAAAGACAGAGATAGAGAGGGAGTGAGAGAGATAGAGAGAGAGAAGTAAAAGAGAGAGAAAGGGAATGAGAGAGGGAGAGACAGAGAGAGAATGGCAGTAAGAGGGAGTGAGAAAGAGAGAGAAAGAGAGAAAGAGAGAGATGGAGAGAGAGAGACAAAGGGAGACAGTTTGTGTAAGAGAGAGGGACAGTGAGAGAGAGACAAAGAGGGAGTGAGCGAGAGAGACAGAGAGGGAGGTAAAAGAGACAAAAGGGAATGAGAGAGGGAGAGACAGAGAGAGAATGACAGTAAGAAGGAGTGAGAAAGAGAGAGAGAGAAAGAGATGGAGAGAGAGAGTGAGACAAAGGGAGACAGTTTGTGTGAGAGTGAGACAGAGATAGAGAGGTCTCACTACCTCTCTTTCGAGAGAGCGAAAGCGAGTGTGTGAGAGAGTAAGAGATCGACAGAGATAGAATGACAGGAAGAGGGAGTGAGAAAGAGAGAGAGATGGAGAGCGATAGAGAGAGGCAGTGTGTGAGAGAAAGAGACACACAGAGAGAGAGACTGAGAGACAGAGAATGACAGTAAGAGGGAGAGAGACAGAGAAAGATAGACTCATGTACTGTATGTACATGAGAGAAAGAGAGGGAGAGAGCCAGAGATAGAGAGGGAGTAAGAGGAAGAGAAAGAGATAGAGAAGGAGTAAAAGAGAGAGAGACAGAGATAGAGAAGGAGTGAGAGAGAGAGAGCCTGAGATAGAGATGGAGTGAGAGGGAGAGGAGAAGATAGAGAAGGAGTGAAAGAGAGAAAGACAGAGATAAAGAGGGAGTGAAAGAGAGAGAAAGAGACAGAGAGGAAGTGAGAGGGAGAGAAAGAGATAGAGAGGGAGAGGGAGTGTGAGAGAGAGACAGAGAGGGAATGAGAGGGAGAGAAAGAAACAGAGAGGGAGTGAGAGGGCAAGAGAGAGATAGAGAGGGAGTGTGAGAGAGAGACAGAGAGGAAGTGAAATGTAGAGAAAGAGATAGAGAAAGTGTGAGAGAAAGACAGTGACAGAGAGGGAGTGAGAGAGAGAGAAAGACAGAGAGAGAGAGTGAGAGATAGAGTGAAAGAGAGTGTGAGACAGAGAGAGAGAAGTAAAAGGGAGAGAAAGGGAATGAGAGAGGGAGAGACAGAGAGAATGACAGTGAGAGGGAGTGAGAAAGACAGAGAGAGAGACAAAGGGAGACAGTTTGTGTAAGAGAGAGAGACAGTGAGAGAGAGACAAAGAGGGAGTGAGCGAGAGAGACAGAGAGGGAGGTAAAAGAGAGAAAAGGGAATGAGAGAGGGAGAGACAGAGAGAGAATGACAGTAAGAGGGAGTGAGAAAGCGAGAGAGAGAAAGAGATGGAGAGAGAGAGTGAGACAAAGGTAGACAGTTTGTGTGAGAGTGAGACAGAGACAGAGATAGAGAGGTCTCACTACCTCTCTTTCGAGAGAGAGCGAAAGCGAGTGTGTGAGAGAGTAAGAGATCGACAGGGATAGAATGACAGGAAGAGGGAGTGAGAAAGAGAGAGAGAGGCAGTGTGTGAGAGAAAGAGACACACAGAGAGAGAGACTGAGAGACAGAGAATGACAGTAAGAGGGAGAGAGACAGAGAGAGGGAGTGAGAGAGAGAGAGAGAGAGGTAGAATATCTTCGGGGAGATGAGAAGATAATTGCGTGTGTACTAAACGGGAGAAAAATGATTTAATAAGACTAAATAGTTTCTTGGAAGCGATTACGTCCAGACACACCACACGGCAGAGGAGCATGACGACCCAGCGGGGAGAAGGAGACGCAGGCAAATGGAAGTTTTACAGGCTGTAATTGCGCCTACATGGAGCAATCACTGCTCCAGAGTGTTTCTACCTCAGGTTTTCCTTTCATAGCTCCTTAGCCTCAACAGGCTCCGCAGCGAAACCGGACCAGCGTGGATGTAGTGGGAAGAATGGAAAAACCCTAAACTTCCAAACCAGGCGTATCTTTTTTCTCTTTGCCAACCTGCTCACTAGAGTGCAGTCAAGTTTTATTTATTTATTTGTTTATTTATTTACTTACAACACACCTGGTCCCAAAACAGCTTTCCAGAAAACCCGTGTCCCCAATGAGCAAACCAGGGAGCAAGAGGAAGAACCTCGAGAGGAACCAGACTAAAAAGAGGGAGCCCACCCTCCTCTGGTCCTCACAAAAAGAATTAGAGCTGGAATTATATCCAGTATTTAATGTGGAGATGAAGAGTCCCATCACAATAGCAGTGAACACCAGCTCAGTGGTTGTGAGGCAGGAGAAGAAACGACTGATTGGTTTGTGAACGCAGGAGAAGAAGCGTCTGTGATTAATTAAGCAGGACCCTCGGGGGATCCAGCGTCAGACAGCTAATATAAACACAATGTTAGAAACATTATCAGCCTGCACAAGCTGTATTATTATGTTCCCTTGGCAACCATATACGCCCACACCATAACACTACCACCACCATGCTTCACTGATGAGCAGCTCCGTCTTTTCTCCATACTCCTCACATCCCATCATTCTGGTATGAGTGGATCTAGAATTTAGAATTTAGTACTATTAACTCTTTGTGTTTGAGGAATGTGACCTTCACATGTAACCCACATACACACACTAGTGAACACACACACTAGTGAACACACACACTAGGGGGAATTAGTGAGCACGTTGCCTGGAGTGGTGGGCAGCACTATCCACAGTGCCTTGGGAGCAGTTGGGGGTTAGGTATCTGACTCAAGGGCTCTCCAGTTGTCAGTACAGGGATTCGAACCAGCAACCTTCCAGTCACGACTGTATTTGACTGCCTTTGATCTGTTCATATGGTGTGGTTTCAGAACTGTACAGGCCTTTTTTCAATGTTTTTGATTAACTCAAATTGAATATTTGGGGCCAGCATTGGAGGTACGATGGGTAGCGCCTGGTGGGATAGGTTTCAGAACCTCCCGCAACCCAGAAGGCTTTAAAGATGAATGAATTAATAACCCTGTATTCCTTTGTATTAACTCTAGTGATGGTTGGCTTTGACACATATACACCAACCTGTTCTTGGTTGACTGATGTGATGGCTTCTGCCATCCATCACAGTTCTTTTAATGGTTTTCTGGGCCTGTTTTGGTGTTCCTGGGCTCACCAGCGCCCTCTGTCTGTTTAGGAAGTATACCATATAGTTGATATGGGCACGCCTAATGTTCTCATTATCTCAGTAATGGATGTGTACTCGTTTTTCAGCGTAATGATGGTTGGCGTTACCAGACATGGGACCAAGTCACTAAGTTGCAAGTAACAAGTAAGTCTCAACTCTTGACAATCAAGTCCCGGGTCAAGTCCCAAGTCTTAAACTTTGAGTCATTTCAGTATTTAACACAATTGATGCAGTTGATTAGTAGTATATTAAACGGACATTAATATAACATTAATGTTTTTAAAGTTTATATTATAACAAAAATAACTTGCATATGAAATTAGATCATTTAAGCAGTTCTTACAGTTCTTTGTGCAACAAAGTTTGAAGTGGTTGCAGGTCCAGCTGTGATTTTGACTCCACATGTCCTGCATGTTGCAGTTCTTTTTCTCCTTGTCTCCACACAAATTCAACACTGGTGCCCCCCAAAGCTTCCCGTGATTGGCTGCAGAACTTCATTTGTTGCTAGGTTACAAGTAAACTGAGCGGCGCAGCTCAGCTCCCTAGCGTTACAGCACCATTTTATAGAAATTGATCCATTTATGTGTCAGTTTTCCTTATTTATTATGTTAAAATAATAAAATATGGTTGAAATATGGTTGAAATAATGTCCGTTGCTGTTTCAATGTTGAAACAACGTTGAATCAACGTAATGTCTTCAACATGCCGCCTTTTGAAGCACTTCATTACATTTATACGTATAAAGAAAAATAATAAAGTTGTTAATTTTTCATCATAGCATACAGTTTCTTTCCTCTCCCATAGAACTTTGAGCATCCCGAATGTGAGCTATGGTTTGTTCAAGGTTGAAAGACTGACGTTGAAACAACATTGATATTCACGCTATTTTCCATGACAACACTGGGGCGGCCATCTTTATTTACTTTGTGTTAGAACGTTCGGTGCGACTGTGGACACGTTGATACTAATTACAAGCAAAACAACAACAAACATATAAAACACTAGAATAACATGTTCAGTTAGAGGGAGTCAGTAATTGGAAGAAGAGGAAAACTTGGTTTGAACTACAGAGTTACGAACACAGCACATAAAGATCAGAGTGTTGGGGGGCCGCCTTCTAAAGAAGACCACCTGCGTCTATGACTGAGGCTCTAAATTTAAAACCTCCACCCAAACCTCCGTATGTCTGCTTTTACCATTCTGTGGAGGAGAACCAGCTCCAGAGCTTCCTTATCCAGAGAACTGTCTCGCTTATGAAGCTCCGAGGAAGCAGACGTGTCGGTGCTGGTGAGTCTATCAGTTCAGTAACTGTTTTCTGATCAGTGTCCACCGCGCTAGGCTATCTGGACTGTAACTAACACCCACGCAGAGCGGCTCGGGCAGCTGCTGGACTTGGGTTTAACCGGCTTTCAGAAATATAAACTCACCGTCTGTGTGTAGGAGGACACGCCCACCTTCCCACTGTGCAGGTACTGATACGCTTCAGTACTTTAATAGTTTTTCATTACTGAACCGTCTACACCTTCCGAGAGTACAGAGTAATTAAACATGTCTCCATAAGCAACCTCAGACCACCTTCTCATATCACCCACCCACTGTGTTATTAACCTCAGACCACCTTCTCATATAACCCACCACTGTGTTATTAACCTCAGACCACCTTCTCATATCACCCACCTACTGTGTTATTAACCTCAGACCACCTTCTCATATCATCCACCCACTGTGTTAGTAACCTTGGAGGAGACAGTGTTGTCCCATTAGAACTTCTTACTGTCTCTCTGGTCTCCTCCCATGTAACTGTATTCATTTTGGTTAGCTGAGCGGAAGTTCTAACACAAAGGCGAAACAAACACACGCTTGAAAGTGGGTGTGGCCAAATATGGTGAATATCAACGCTGATTCACTTTTTAAGTCACAAGTCATCAGTTTAGTGACTCGAGACCACATGTCTGGGCTTTACTGAGAAAAGCTTTTGGAGCTTCATGTTGAGTGTTAACAGCAACAGATTTCCAATGCAAGTTTCCCACCACACTGTCCAACCAGTTTAGACGTATATATCCTCACATTACAGCTAAAAGTCTTCACTTTCAGCTCATATTCACTATTTAATTTAATCTCTAATAGACTAGACACCTAAAATAATATCCTTTCACCTCCATGTCAAGAATGCCCTGCAGGCTGTTTTCAAACCTGTACAGCACTTAATATCACAGCCTGAACACGAAGAACAGGTTTAGGTTTCTGTTAGTTCCAACGGTTTGTTTCACATTCTCTTGCCTTGTTTCTCTTCGTCAATCAAACACATCCATCCTTCCCCCTCATATGTACCTAAAGTGTCTAAATTCCGTTACCAGTGTAATTGAGCTGATGAAGCTTCAGGAATATCTGAATGGAGGAATCAGGTGGATCTGATTAGAGCTGCAATAAAACTCAACAGGAGAAACAGCAGGAGCTCCACTCACTAACGCAGCACACTGAACACATTTAATCAAACGCTGTTGTTAACGGCGTTCTGTAGGTGGTCGTTCCGCCAACACAGTGGAACCAATCTGGTTATATACCTGATTAATATCATCACATATATACATAAACTACCAGCTAAACGTTTTAATACACTACCAGCCAAACGATGTAGATACACTACCAGCTAAACGTTTTAGATACACTTCCAGCCAAACGTTTTAGATACACTTCCAGCCAAACGTTTTAGATACACTACCAGTCAAACGTTTTAGAAACACTACCAGACAAACGTTTTAGTACACTACCAGTCAAACGTTTTAGTACACTACCAGTCAAACGTTTTAGATACACTACCAGCTAAACGTTTTAGATACACTACCAGCCAAACGTTTTAGATCACTACCAGTCAAACGTTTTAGATACACTACCAGACAAACGTTTTAGATCACTACCAGTCAAACGTTTTAGATACACTACCAGACAAACGTTTTAGATACACTACCAGTCAAACCTTTTAGATACACTACCAGACAAACGTTTTAGATACACTACCAGTCAAACGTTTTAGTACACTACCAGCCAAACGTTTTAGATACACTACCAGCCAAACGTTTTAGATACACTACCAGTCAAACGTTTTAGATACACTACCAGCTAAACGTTTTAGATACACTACCAGCTAAAGGTTTTAGATACACTACCAGCTAAAGGTTTTAGATACACCACCAGCCAAACGTTTTAGATACACTACCAGTCAAACGTTTTAGATACACTACCAGACAAATGTTTTAGTACACTACCAGCCAAACGTTTTAGATACACTACCAGCTAAACGTTTTAGATACACTACCAGTCAAACGTTTTAGATACACTACCAGTCAAACGTTTTAGATACACTACCAGCCAAACGTTTTAGATACACTACCAGTTTAACGTTTTAGATACACTACCAGCCAAACGTTTTAGATACACTACCAGCCAAACGTTTTAGATACACTACCAGTCAATCGTTTTAGTTACACTACCAGTCAAACGTTTTAGATACACTACCAGTCAAACGTTTTAGTACACTACCAGTCAAACGTTTTAGATACACTACCAGTCAAACGTTTTAGATACACTACCAGCCAAACGTTTTAGATACACTACCAGCCAAACGTTTTAGTTACACTACCAGCTAAACGTTTTAGATACACTACCAGTCAAACGTTTTAGATACACTACCAGCCAAACGTTTTAGATACACTACCAGTCAAACGTTTTAGATACACTACCAGTCAAACGTTTTAGATACACTACCAGCCAAACGTTTTAGATACACTACCAGTCAAACGTTTTAGTACACTACCAGCCAAACGTTTTAGATACACTACCAGTCAAACGTTTTAGATACACTACCAGTCAAACGTTTTAGATACACTACCAGTCAAACGTTTTAGATACACTACCAGCTAAACGTTTTAGATACACTACCAGTCAAACGTTTTAGATACACTACCAGTCAAACGTTTTAGTACACTACCAGTCAAACGTTTTAGATACACTACCAGCTAAACGTTTTAGTACACTACCAGCTAAACGTTTTACTACACTACCAGCTAAACGTTTTTTCTACACTACCAGTCAAACGTTTTAGTACACTACCAGCTAAATGTTTTAGATACACTACCAGCTAAATGTTTTAGATACACTACCAGCTAAATGTTTTAGATACACTACCAGCTAAATGTTTTAGTACACTACCAGCTAAATGTTTTAGCACACTACCAGCTAAATGTTTTAGATACACTGCCAGCTAAATGTTTTAGCACACTACCAGCTAAATGTTTTAGATACACTACCAGCTAAATGTTTTAGATACACTACCAGTCAAACGTTTTAGATACACTACCAGTCAAACGTTTTAGTACACTACCAGCTAAATGTTTTAGATACACTACCAGCTAAATGTTTTAGATACACTGCCAGCTAAATGTTTTAGCACACTACCAGCTAAATGTTTTAGATACACTACCCGCCAAACGTTTTAGATACACTACCAGCTAAATGTTTTAGATACACTACCAGTCAAACGTTTTAGATACACTACCAGTCAAACGTTTTAGTACACTACCAGCTAAATGTTTTAGATACACTACCAGCCAAACGTTTTAGATACACTACCAGTCAATCGTTTTAGTTACACTACCAGTCAAACGTTTTAGATACACTACCAGTCAAACGTTTTAGTACACTACCAGTCAAACGTTTTAGATACACTACCAGTCAAACGTTTTAGATACACTACCAGCCAAACGTTTTAGATACACTACCAGCCAAACGTTTTAGTTACACTACCAGCTAAACGTTTTAGATACACTACCAGTCAAACGTTTTAGATACACTACCAGCCAAACGTTTTAGATACACTACCAGTCAAACGTTTTAGTACACTACCAGTCAAACGTTTTAGATACACTACCAGCCAAACGTTTTAGATACACTACCAGTCAAACGTTTTAGTACACTACCAGCCAAACGTTTTAGATACACTACCAGTCAAACGTTTTAGATACACTACCAGTCAAACGTTTTAGATACACTACCAGTCAAACGTTTTAGATACACTACCAGCTAAACGTTTTAGATACACTACCAGTCAAACGTTTTAGATACACTACCAGTCAAACGTTTTAGTACACTACCAGTCAAACGTTTTAGATACACTACCAGCTAAACGTTTTAGTACACTACCAGCTAAACGTTTTACTACACTACCAGCTAAACGTTTTTTCTACACTACCAGTCAAACGTTTTAGTACACTACCAGCTAAATGTTTTAGATACACTACCAGCTAAATGTTTTAGATACACTACCAGCTAAATGTTTTAGATACACTACCAGCTAAATGTTTTAGTACACTACCAGCTAAATGTTTTAGCACACTACCAGCTAAATGTTTTAGATACACTGCCAGCTAAATGTTTTAGCACACTACCAGCTAAATGTTTTAGATACACTACCAGCTAAATGTTTTAGATACACTACCAGTCAAACGTTTTAGATACACTACCAGTCAAACGTTTTAGTACACTACCAGCTAAATGTTTTAGATACACTACCAGCTAAATGTTTTAGATACACTGCCAGCTAAATGTTTTAGCACACTACCAGCTAAATGTTTTAGATACACTACCCGCCAAACGTTTTAGATACACTACCAGCTAAATGTTTTAGATACACTACCAGTCAAACGTTTTAGATACACTACCAGTCAAACGTTTTAGTACACTACCAGCTAAATGTTTTAGATACACTACCAGCTAAATGTTTTAGATACACTACCAGTCAAACGTTTTAGTACACTACCAGCCAAACGTTTTAGTACACTACCAGCCAAACGTTTTAGTAACACTACCAGCCAAACGTTTTAGATACACTACCAGCTAAACGTTTTAGATACACTACCAGTCAAACGTTTTAGATACACTACCAGCCAAACGTTTTAGATACACTACCAGTCAAACGTTTTAGATACACTACCAGTCAAACGTTTTAGATACACTACCAGCTAAACGTTTTAGATACACTACCAGTCAAACGTTTTAGATACACTACCAGTCAAACGTTTTAGATACACTACCAGTCAAACGTTTTAGATACACTACCAGCTAAACGTTTTAGATACACTACCAGCTAAATGTTTTAGATACACTACCAGTCAAACGTTTTAGTACACTACCAGACAATCGTTTTAGTACACTACCAGCCAAACGTTTTAGATACACTACCAGCTAAACGTTTTAGATACACTACCAGCTAAATGTTTTAGATACACTACCAGTCAAACGTTTTAGTACACTACCAGCCAAACGTTTTAGTACACTACCAGCCAAACGTTTTAGTACACTACCAGCCAAACGTTTTAGATACACTACCAGTCAAACGTTTTAGATACACTACCAGTCAAACGTTTTAGATACACTACCAGCTAAACGTTTTAGATACACTACCAGTCAAACGTTTTAGATACACTACCAGTCAAACGTTTTAGATACACTACCAGCTAAACGTTTTAGATACACTACCAGTCAAACGTTTTAGATACACTACCAGTCAAACGTTTTAGATACACTACCAGTCAAACGTTTTAGATACACTACCAGACAAACGTTTTAGATACACTACCAGCCAAACGTTTTAGATACACTACCAGACAAACGTTTTAGATACACTACCAGTCAAACGTTTTAGATACACTACCAGCTAATCGTTAAATGAGAAGGTAAACTTCAACCTCATAGTTTTAATGCTGTTAGTATTTTCGTTTAAGATGATGTAAAATGTTAAAATATCCTGCCTGGAGATTCACGTGTTGAGCTACTGATAAACATGAGCTACAGCAGAACATTTCAACAAGGATTGTTCTCCTTTCTATGTTCACCAGCAAGCGCTATAGCGCCACCTGCTGCTTTAGCATGAAACAGAAATGTTCCTTTATACAGTCTACTATAGAAACATGGCGGTGGCAGCATCTGTTGGAAGCCGAGCAGTAGATATGTAGATATGCATTGTACACAAATTAACACATATTTTGCATATTATATTTCATTTCTGATAATAGATCTTACCTTTAAGGACTAATGCTAATTGGAATTTATCTGAAGTAGCTAAAACTGAATACACTTTAGTTAAGGTTAGTGGAATGCGCATCCTCGTTAATGTGTTTAAACCAATCAGGTGTGGGTTTGTAGGGCGGGTCCAAACAGCTCTATTTGGCAGAAGGCCAGCATGCCTGATTGGACTAATTTTATGTGTTTATTTTATAGCCTGAATGGTTTCACTGTTCTTCTATAGACAAGTGCACATAAGCCCTAACCCTTCAGAGGAGTGATCAAACTTTTGGCCGGTACCGTATCCATGGAGCTGAGGAGAGCCAGTGCGTTTAGCAGATACTGATTGTTTGATTCAGACTCTTTTCCGGTCCCTTAACCCCCCAGCTTGTTCCCAGCATGTCTCTTTGAGATTAGCTGTCCATTACAGGGGCCAAACCTCAGATAGCAGCCCAGAATAGTGGGCAGAAAGAAGGAGGGGGGAGTAGAAAAAGGCATGAGGTGTCCATCCGCCCACCCAATTTTCCCTTCAGTTGTAGCACGAGGTCATGGCCAGGTTTGTTTTCATCTTTTGTCAGTACGTGTATGCAAACATATGTATGTATATATATATATATATATATATATATATATATATATATATATATATATATATATATATATATATATATATATATTGTAAAATACAGAGCTTTACACCTCTCCAGAGTCCAGTGGTAGAGCTTTACACCACTCCAGAATCCAATAGTGGACTTCTACACCACTCCAGAATCCAATAGTGGACTTCTACACCTCTCCAGAATCCAGTGGTAGAGCTTTACACCTCTCCAGAGACCAGTGGTGGAGCTTTACACGTCTCCAGAGTCCAGTGTTCAAGGTTTACATCGCTCCAGAGTCCAGTGGTGAAGCTTTACGTTGCTCCAGAGTCCAGTGGTAGAGCTTTAAACCACTCCAGAGTCTAGTTTTGGAGCTTTACACCTCTCCAGAGTCCAGTGGTAGAGCTTTACACCACTCCAGAGTCCAGTGGTGGAGCTTTACACCTCTCCACAGACCAGTGGTAGAGCTTTACACCACTCCAGAGTCCAGTGGTGGAGCTTTACACCTCTCCACAGACCAGTGGTAGAGCTTTACACCACTCCAGAGTCCAGTGGTGGAGCTTTACACGTCTCCAGAGACCAGTGGTAGAGCTTTACACCGCTCTAGAATCCAATAGTGGACTTCTACACCGCTCCAGAATCCAGTGGTGGAGCTTTACACCTCTCCAGAGTCCGGTGGTGAAGCTTTACACCACTCCAGAGTCCAGTGGTAGAGCTTTAAACCACTCCAGAGTCTAGTTTTGGAGCTTTACACCACTCCAGAGTCCAGTGGTGGAGCTTTACGTCAAATCTCAATCAAACGTCACCGTAAAGTCATCGTAAAATCGGCTCTTATTGCTCGACACACACCGTCTCCACGACGGTGAACTGCCATTACGCTCACACCAAACGCTCTTCACCCACGACCTAACACTCCGCACACACGGCCAGCTTTATAACACGCTGGTGATTCTCTTATCAGTGGACACAGGTGGCCCGTGACTGGACACAATTGCTTCTACAGTCCAACCATAGAGCACAGCTGTCTGAAACTCAACAGGCTCTTCACAATGTGCTCCCAGAATTGGGGGCATCTACATTCCCAGCTGCAGGGTGGACGTCATCAGGGTGGTACAGAGCCCTCATTAGGTGACCGCTGCTCGTCCTTCCCGCCGTCTCTGAGCTGCTAAAAGATGGTGAATGTTTGTGAAGATAGCTCTACTTCTAGCAGAACCCGAATCTCTCCATCTTCCCATTCGTGTTCGGTATTTGTGGAATGTTTGAATGAAAACTAGAAGCTGGACCAGAGTCGTCCTCACGCTCAGCTGTTTTTTTCTGGTGTTGGCAATTGGATTCTTGTTGTTCTCTCTTTGCAGAGGCGCGTGTGTGTGTGTGTGTGTGTGTAGGTTAGGTGTCACTCACGCTGTGCAGAGGCTCTGATGTTCTTTCTCTCTTATCTTCCTGTAGACGGCGGAGCTGGACTAATATTTCGGAGTCTTATCTCTACGCGCACACATTCCAACTGCTGTGTTTACTCTTACGGACCCTTCTGTCTGTGTGTGTGTGTGTGTGTGTGTCTGTGTGTGTGTGATTGTAGGTGTTTGATGTGAGCTTTAGTGTGTTACAGTTTTGGTCCAACTAAACACACTTATATTATTTCCACCCCATTCTGAGTTATGATGTCGGTGCTGTATGTGATGTAAGCAGCAGTCATTTGTATCTGATTCACATTCGTAGCTGGTGCTGACGTAGGGCTGGGGCAACGCGTTGATGTAATCGATTAGAAAATGACGTTGATTAGCTACAAACAATCAATCGCGTGAATCTAAAGAAACACAACAGTGTGGAGCTCTGTCAGCTCTGCACAGTGGAGATGATCACAACAGTACAGCTGCTATACACGAGACCTTGAAGATCAAACATCCCGTAGAGCTTCATCAACACAGCAGCAGGAAAACACCTGTTTACCTGTTTATCTAATCTTATAGATTATTTATAGATTATCAACACGTGTACCATGTTTCTTTCAGTAGTGTCACCTGAAAAGTGACATTGCTAACCGTTTCTGAGGGCGTGTTCACACCTGTAGTTGGTTTCAATGGTCTGGATCAGTTAAGGAGTTTGTTTATTGGAGTGTTTCCTCCTCGGTTAAGTTTGTTTTCACAGGCAAAACCCTAAACGCAACAAAATGCGCCCCAAAAAACCACGTGAGCACGTTGTCTCCTCTGATTGGTCAGAGCTATCTGGCGTGCGAGCAAGAAAGTAAACACAGGGAGAAGATCCGGTTTTCTAAACTACTACACATTTCTTGTAGAGCGTATCACGGAGCAGCGGCAGAGACAGCATCTGTTCATAGCTGTAATAATAATCTGATAATATACCAAACTACAGTCCACCTGCAGACCACCCAGCTCACTCCAAACACCAAGTAGACAACGTCCCTCACTGCTAGTCCAAGAGAGACCTCGCTTCATTGTCCTCGCCCTGTTAGCTGCTCCAGTTCTCCAGTTCTCTGTTTACACCATCTGCCGCATCCCATAATGCAAAGCACACCTGGCTGCAGGAGATGTTTAGATCAAACTTGTGGAGCACACCTAATACTTGGGTCGGATCGAGGTCGGATCACGTTCTCACCACAAACAAGCTCCGGAGTTCGTTTGGAACTGGACCGAGACCACCTCCGCTCGAGGGTCTCAGTGAGGTTGTTTTAGGTCCGCACCCGAGTGTGATTACTGTTTTCAGACCTGCCAAAACGCACCGCACCAAACAAACCAGAGAACGTTTTAACCGGACTAACTGGTGTGAAAACGCCCTTAATCGTCCAGTGTAGAACCTAAGACTGTTCTAGATACCGCGGGAGCTTTAAAACACACGTAGCTGCTTCTCAAACGACTCTCTGCAACATATATAGTCCACAAACTGTCCGAGTTCTTGTGTGTGAGGCGTGTAGGCTACGGGTCATTTGTGTCTAGAGCGTAGACCTTTAGTATTTAACCATTTATAGATCACGAGCGTTTAAGATACTCTTTAATACATTAAGTCTAGAATGGCCATGCGTTCTCCTCGTGCTTCTGAGCCCCCCACAGCGCAGGGCCATCAATTCCACAGCCCCTTGTGTTCTTTCGACAACAAATTATTACACACACACACACTATATATATATATATATATATATATATATATATATATATATATATATATATATATATATATATATATATATATATATATATATAGTGTTTTATGTGAGAAGAGGCCAGCAGGAGAGTGACCTCAGAGAAAGTAGTGAGGAGGGTTCTGGATATGTGGTGGTTAGGGGGGAAGATTGTCCACTGGGCTAGTTGTTCTGTAATGGAAAGGTTCCGGTCGGATTCGCTCGATTAGCAGAGATCAGGGCTGCTCGAGTGGCAAATCTGAGCACAACTGCCAGCCATGCATGCTAAGCCCTGGGTTAACGCTACCAACAGGGGCCGAGTGGGCGCTGGTAGGACGATGACCTGCAGGGGCCCAGGGAGACCGTGCGTTGGTCCTGAATGAGATGCTGAGGCTTAGAGTCCTCCAGGTTGTGTGTGTGTGTGTGGAATTAAAGGAGGCTGCAGATAAGGAGAGGGAGGCAGACGGTTTTGGCACAGGCTTGCAGGAAGTTAAGAAGCTTGAGAAAACTCAGGCTTATCTTTTCACAAGACCCTGACTGGGCACAATTTTAACCTTCTACACACACACACACACACACACACACCAGAGTAGTGCTATAAATCTGTGCCAGTCCAGTTCAGAGTACAGTCATGTGGCTTTTTGGTAAATTGCAGACCCTCGGCTTCGTTTTGATATATATTTATATATATTGTGATGAATGGACCAATAGAAATGCTCCAAAACAGCTTGGAACAAATCCAGGTTCTATTGACTAACACTGAAGGTAAAGAGAGTTCTTGTCCTCTCCTGTTATGTCTTTCCATTTTGGAGATACTTGCTTTTCTTTGGACAGAGGTGGTCTAACACGCCGTTAGGGCAGTTGTGAGCTGGAGGTTGGGGGGCTAGCTCTGTTACCAAAAGGTCACCGGGTCGATCCCCTGAAACAACAGGACGCGACTGAAGTGTCCTAGAACAAGACCCCTAAACCCCATCTGCTCCCCTGGCTCTGTGGATAGGGCTGCCCACAACTCTGGGCAAGTGTGCTTTCTGCCCCCCTAGTGTGTGTGTAGTTACGAGTGTGCGTGTATATGGGTGTTTCATCGTCCCCTGGTGTGTGTGTTCATTAGTGTGTGTGTGTGTATGTTTCAATGCCCCCTGGTGTGTGTGTGTGTGTGTGTGTGTGTGTGTATGTTTCAATGCCCCCTGGTGTGTGTGTGTGTGTGTGTGTGTGTGTGTGTGTGTGTGTGTGTGTGTATGTGGGTGTTCCACTGCCCTCTGGTGTGTGTGTTCATTAGTGTGTGTGTGTGTGTGTATGTGAGTGTTTCACTGTCCCTAGTGTGTGTGTAGTTATACGTGTGTGTGTACGTGAGTGTTTCACTGCCCCCTGATGTGTGTGTTCATTAATGTGTGTGTGTGTGTGTGTATGTGGGTGTTTCATTGTCCCTTAATGTGTGTGTGTGTGTGTGTGTGTATGTGGGTGTTTCAGTGTCCCTTAATGTGTGTGGGTTTGTGGGTATTTCCTTGCCCCTAGTGTGTGTGTTAACTAGTGTGTTTGGGTATGTGGGTGTTTCACTGCCCCCTAGTGTGTGTGTGTGTGTGTGTGTGTGTGTGTGTATGTGGGTGCTGCCCCCTAGTGTGTATGTTCACTAGTGTGTATGTGTGTGTATGTGGGTGTTTCACTGCCCCCTAGTGTGTGTGTTTACTAGCGTGTGTGTGTAGGTGGGTGTTTCACTGCTCCCAAGTGTGTGTGTTTATTATTGTGTGTGTATGCGGGTGTTTTTACTGCCCCCTAGTGTGTATGTTCACTAGTGTGTGTGGGTGGGTGTTTCACTGCACATATGCGTTAATTGTGGAGGTCAGATTCCTCTGGATGAAAATAGTAGCAGTCAGTGTGTGGTTTTGTATTGTGTGGTATTGTATTGTGTGGTATTGTATTGTGTGGCATTGTATTGTGTGGCATTGTATTGTGTGGTATTGTAGTGTGTGGTATTGTATTGTGTGGTATTGTATTGTGTGGCATTGTATTGTGTGGCATTGTATTGTGTGGTATTGTAGTGTGTGGTATTGTATTGTGTGGTATTGTAGTGTGTGGTATTGTAGTGTGTGGTATTGTATTGTGTGGTATTGTAGTGTGTGGTATTGTATTGTGTGGTATTGTATTGTGTGGTATTGTAGTGTGTGGTATTGTATTGTGTGGTATTGTATTGTGTGGTATTGTAGTGTGTGGTATTGTATCGTGTGGTATTGTATCGTGTGGTATTGTATCGTGTGGTATTGTATTGTGTGGTATTGTATTGTGTGGTATTGTAGTGTGTGGTATTGTATTGTGTGGTATTGTAGTGTGTGGTATTGTAGTGTGTGGTATTGTATTGTGTGGTATTGTAGTGTGTGGTATTGTATTCTGTGGTATTGTATTGTGTGGTATTGTATTGTGTGCTATTGTATTGTGTGGTATTGTATTGTGTGGTATTGTAGTGTGTGGTATTGTATTGTGTGGTATTGTAGTGTGTGGTATTGTAGTGTGTGGTACTGTAGTGTGTGGTTTTGTATTGTGTGGTATTGTATTGTGTGTTATTGTATTGTGTGGCATTGTATTGTGTGGTATTGTAGTGTGTGGTATTGTATTGTGTGGTATTGTAGTGTGTGGTATTGTATTGTGTGGTATTGTAGTGTGTGGTATTGTATCGTGTGGTATTGTATCGTGTGGTATTGTATAGTGTGGTATTGTATCGTGTGGTATTGTATCGTGTGCTATTGTATTGTGTGGTATTGTAGTGTGTGGTATTGTATTGTGTGGTATTGTATTGTGTGGTATTGTAGTGTGTGGTATTGTAGTGTGTGGTATTGTATTGTGTGGTATTGTAGTGTGTGGTATTGTAGTGTGTGGTATTGTATTGTGTGGTATTGTAGTGTGTGGTATTGTATTGTGTGGTATTGTATTGTGTGGTATTGTAGTGTGTGGTATTGTATTGTGTGGTATTGTATTGTGTGGTATTGTAGTGTGTGGTATTGTATTGTGTGGTATTGTAGTGTGTGGTATTGTAGTGTGTGGTATTGTATTGTGTGGTATTGTAGTGTGTGGTATTGTATTGTGTGGTATTGTATTGTGTGGTATTGTATTGTGTGGTATTGTAGTGTGTGGTATTGTATTGTGTGGTATTGTAGTGTGTGGTATTGTATTGTGTGGTATTGTAGTGTGTGGTATTGTATTGTGTGGTATTGTATTGTGTGGTATTGTATTGTGTGGTATTGTAGTGTGTGGTATTGTAGTGTGTGGTATTGTATTGTTTGGTATTGTATTGTGTGGTATTGTAGTGTGTGGTATTGTAGTGTGTGGTATTGTATTGTGTGGTATTGTAGTGTGTGGTATTGTATCGTGTGGTATTGTATCGTGTGGTATTGTATCGTGTGGTATTGTAGTGTGTGGTATTGTAGTGTGTGGTATTGTATTGTGTGGTATTGTAGTGTGTGGTATTGTAGTGTGTGGTATTGTAGTGTGTGGTATTGTATTGTGTGGTAATGTATTGTGTGGTATTGTATTGTGTAGAGTTAGACAGTAAGTTTATCTACAGTCAAACGTTTTCTCCAACCGACCAACTAAATTTCTTTGCATGTTTTCAAAATTGCATGTTATGTTTTTCCTGTGGCTTATAGAACAAATGCCCCCCCCCCCCCCCACACACACATATATATATATATATATGCTAACATACCAACATGCATCATTCAATGATGAATAGAGCAACACAAAAACTTTCCATCTATTCCATCCATCTATTTATCTGTACATCCATCCACTCATCAATCAATCAATCGATCAATCAATCAATCAATTAATCCATCCTTCCATATGTCAATCAATCAATCAACCAATCAATTATCCATCCATCTAGCCATCCATCCACTCGTCTATACATATATCCTCAAAACTCAAAACTGCCCCCAGCAAGAAGCAAAAAAGGCCTTCTCTTTGTGTACGCCACGCAAGCACTTTCCCACTCGTGTTCACTATGAATCTGACTGTATCACTGCTTTCCATCTCTGTACATCAGTGTAGAGAGTCTATACACCGCTGAACTCTTCCTGTGTCTCAGTCTTCGTAGTGCATGACTGATAACCCAGCGTCGGTGTGTGAAATCAAGTGCCAGCCCGCATATCATTAGCATGAAGCATTTGAGGTTGAGGTTTGAGGTTGAGCAGCGAATGCACTGCTCCCCCTACTGACCAAACTTCATAGTGTTAGAATTATGATGACTGGAAAGAACAAGGTGTGAAACTAGAAAAGTGGCTAACAACGGTTGCTAAGATGGTGATAGACTATTACTATGGTATCCCTAGGTTGCCATGGTGTACAGTATTTCCCTTGGGGGCTGACAAATCATTGCTAGGTATGGTTGAAAATGAATTGGAGTCTATGAATGTAGATGATGATGATGATAGAGCTGATGATGATGATAATGATAATGATGGTAGCTGTGTATAGTTTTAATATGAATGTAGATGATGGTCATGATGATGATGATGGTGGTAGCTATGTAGAGTGATAATAAGAAAGTAGATGATGGTGATTATGATGGTAATGATGGTGGTGGTGGTAGCTATGTAGAGTGGTACTAAAGAAGTAGATGATGGTGATGATGGTAATGATGGTGGTAGCTATGTAGAGCGGTAATAAGAAAGTAGATGATGGTGATTATGATGGTAATGATGGTGGTGGTGGTAGCTGTGTAGAGTGGTAGTAAGGATGTAGATGATGGTAATGATGGTAATGATGGTGGTAGCTGTGTAGAGTGGTAGTAAGAATGAAGATGATGGTGATTATGATGGTAATGATGGTGGTGGTGGTAGCTGTGTAGAGTGGTAGTAAGGATGTAGATGATGGTGATGATGATTGTAATGATGGTGGTGGTGGTAGCTGTGTATAGTGGTAATATGAATGTAGATGATGATGATGATGGTGGAGGTATCTGTGTATAGTGGTAATATGAATGTAGATGATGATTATGATGGTGGTGGTGGTAGTGATGATGAATTTGATGATGATGGTGGTGGAGGTATCTGTGTATAGTGGTAATATGAATGTAGATGATGATGATGATGGTGGAGGTATCTGTGTATAGTAGTAATATGAATGTAGATGATGATTATGATGGTGGTGGTGGTAGTGATGATGAATTTGATGATGATGGTGGTGGAGGTATCTGTGTATAGTGGTAATATGAATGTAGATGATGATGATGATGGTGGAGGTATCTGTGTATAGTAGTAATATGAATGTAGATGATGATTATGATGGTGGTGGTGGTAGTGATGATGAATTTGATGATGATGGTGGTGGAGGTATCTGTGTATAGTGGTAATATGAATGTAGATGTTGATTATGATGGTGGTGGTGGAGGTATCTGTGTATAGTGGTAATATGAATGTAGATGATGATGACGGTGGTGGTGGTAGCTGTGTATAGTGGTAATATGAATGTAGATGATGATTATGATGGTGGTGGTGGTGGTAGCTGTGTATAGTGGTAATATGAATGTAGATGATGATTATGATGATGGTGGTGGAGGTATCTGTGTATAGTGGTAATATGAATGTAGATGATGATTATGATGGTGGTGGTGGTAGTGATGATGAATTTGATGATGACGGTGGTGGTGGTAGCTGTGTATAGTGGTAATATGAATGTAGATGATGATTATGATGGTGGTGGTGGTAGTGATGATGAATTTGATGATGACGGTGGTGGTGGTAGCTGTGTATAGTGGTAATATGAATGTAGATGATGATTATGATGGTGGTGGTGGTAGTGATGATGAATTTGATGATGATGGTGGTGGAGGTAGCTGTGTATAGTGGTAATATGAATGTAGATGATGATTATGATGGTGGTGGTGGTAGTGATGATGAATTTGATGATGACGGTGGTGGTGGTAGCTGTGTATAGTGGTAATATGAATGTAGATGATGATTATGATGGTGGTGGTGGTAGTGATGATGAATTTGATGATGACGGTGGTGGTGGTAGCTGTGTATAGTGGTAATATGAATGTAGATGATGATTATGATGGTGGTGGTGGTAGTGATGATGAATTTGATGATGATGGTGGTGGTGGTATCTGTGTATAGTGGTAATATGAATGTAGATGATGATTATGATGGTGGTGGTGGTAGTGATGATGAATTTGATGATGATGGTGGTGGAGGTAGCTGTGTATAGTGGTAATATGAATGTAGATGATGATTATGACGGTGGTGGTGGAGGTAGCTGTGTATAGTGGTAATATGAATGTAGATGATGATTATGATGGTGGTGGTGGTAGTGATGATGAATTTGATGATGACGGTGGTGGTGGTAGCTGTGTATAGTGGTAATATGAATGTAGATGATGATTATGATGGTGGTGGTGGTAGTGATGATGAATTTGATGATGACGGTGGTGGTGGTAGCTGTGTATAGTGGTAATATGAATGTAGATGATGATTATGATGGTGGTGGTGGTAGTGATGATGAATTTGATGATGATGGTGGTGGAGGTATCTGTGTATAGTGGTAATATGAATGTAGATGATGATGATGATGGTGGTGGTAGCTGTGTATAGTGGTAATATGAATGTAGATGATGATTATGATGGTGGTGGTGGTAGTGATGATGAATTTGATGATGATGATGGTGGTGGTAGCTGTGTATAGTGGTAATATGAATGTAGATGATGATTATGATGATGGTGGTGGAGGTATCTGTGTATAGTGGTAATATGAATGTAGATGATGATTATGATGGTGGTGGTGGTAGTGATGATGAATTTGATGATGACGGTGGTGGTGGTAGCTGTGTATAGTGGTAATATGAATGTAGATGATGGTAATGATGGTGGTGGTGGTAGTGATGATGAATCTGATGATGATGGTGGTGGTGGTAGCTGTGTATAGTGGTAATATGAATGTAGATGATGATTATGACGGTGGTGGTGGTAGTGATGATGAATTTGATGATGATGGTGGTGGTGGTAGCTGTGTATAGTGGTAATATGAATGTAGATGATGATTATGATGGTGGTGGTGGTAGTGATGATGAATTTGATGATGACGGTGGTGGTGGTAGCAGTGTATAGTGGTAATATGAATGTAGATGATGATTATGATGGTGGTGGTGGAGGTATCTGTGTATAGTGGTAATATGAATGTAGATGATGATTATGATGGTGGTGGTGGTAGTGATGATGAATTTGATGATGACGGCGGTGGAGGTAGCTGTGTATAGTGGTAATATGAATGTAGATGATGATTATGATGATGGTGGTGGAGGTATCTGTGTATAGTGGTAATATGAATGTAGATGATGATTATGATGATGGTGGTGGAGGTATCTGTGTATAGTGGTAATATGAATGTAGATGATGATTATGATGGTGGTGGTGGTAGTGATGATGAATTTGATGATGATGGTGGTGGTGGTAGCTGTGTATAGTGGTAATATGAATGTAGATGATGATTATGATGGTGGTGGTGGTAGTGATGATGAATCTGATGATGACGGTGGTGGTGGTAGCTGTGTATAGTGGTAATATGAATGTAGATGATGGTAATGATGGTGGTGGTGGTAGTGATGATGATTATGATGATGGTGGTGGTGGTAGCTGTGTATAGTGGTAATATGAATGTAGATGATGATTATGATGGTGGTGGTGGTAGTGATGATGATTATGATGATGGTGGTGGAGGTATCTGTGTATAGTGGTAATATGAATGTAGATGATGATTATGATGGTGGTGGTGGTAGTGATGATGAATTTGATGATGACGGCGGTGGAGGTAGCTGTGTATAGTGGTAATATGAATGTAGATGATGATTATGATGATGGTGGTGGAGGTATCTGTGTATAGTGGTAATATGAATGTAGATGATGATTATGATGATGGTGGTGGAGGTATCTGTGTATAGTGGTAATATGAATGTAGATGATGATTATGATGGTGGTGGTGGTAGTGATGATGAATTTGATGATGATGGTGGTGGTGGTAGCTGTGTATAGTGGTAATATGAATGTAGATGATGATTATGATGGTGGTGGTGGTAGTGATGATGAATCTGATGATGACGGTGGTGGTGGTAGCTGTGTATAGTGGTAATATGAATGTAGATGATGGTAATGATGGTGGTGGTGGTAGTGATGATGAATCTGATGATGACGGTGGTGGTGGTAGCTGTGTATAGTGGTAATATGAATGTAGATGATGGTAATGATGGTGGTGGTGGTAGTGATGATGAATCTGATGATGACGGTGGTGGTGGTAGCTGTGTATAGTGGTAATATGAATGTAGATGATGATTATGATGGTGGTGGTGGTAGTGATGATGAATTTGATGATGATGGTGGTGGAGGTATCTGTGTATAGTGGTAATATGAATGTAGATGATGATGATGATGGTGGAGGTATCTGTGTATAGTAGTAATATGAATGTAGATGATGATTATGATGGTGGTGGTGGTAGTGATGATGAATTTGATGATGATGGTGGTGGAGGTATCTGTGTATAGTGGTAATATGAATGTAGATGATGATGATGATGGTGGAGGTATCTGTGTATAGTAGTAATATGAATGTAGATGATGATTATGATGGTGGTGGTGGTAGTGATGATGAATTTGATGATGATGGTGGTGGAGGTATCTGTGTATAGTGGTAATATGAATGTAGATGATGATGATGATGGTGGAGGTATCTGTGTATAGTAGTAATATGAATGTAGATGATGATTATGATGGTGGTGGTGGTAGTGATGATGAATTTGATGATGATGGTGGTGGAGGTATCTGTGTATAGTGGTAATATGAATGTAGATGTTGATTATGATGGTGGTGGTGGAGGTATCTGTGTATAGTGGTAATATGAATGTAGATGATGATGACGGTGGTGGTGGTAGCTGTGTATAGTGGTAATATGAATGTAGATGATGATTATGATGGTGGTGGTGGTGGTAGCTGTGTATAGTGGTAATATGAATGTAGATGATGATTATGATGATGGTGGTGGAGGTATCTGTGTATAGTGGTAATATGAATGTAGATGATGATTATGATGGTGGTGGTGGTAGTGATGATGAATTTGATGATGACGGTGGTGGTGGTAGCTGTGTATAGTGGTAATATGAATGTAGATGATGATTATGATGGTGGTGGTGGTAGTGATGATGAATTTGATGATGATGGTGGTGGAGGTATCTGTGTATAGTGGTAATATAAATGTAGATGATGATTATGATGATGGTGGTGGTAGTGATGATGAATTTGATGATGACGGTGGTGGTGGTATCTGTGTATAGTGGTAATATGAATGTAGATGATGATTATGATGGTGGTGGTGGTAGTGATGATGAATTTGATGATGATGGTGGTGGTGGTAGCTGTGTATAGTGGTAATATGAATGTAGATGATGATTATGATGGTGGTGGTGGTAGTGATGATGAATTTGATGATGATGGTGGTGGTGGTAGCTGTGTATAGTGGTAATATAAATGTAGATGATGATTATGACGGTGGTGGTGGTAGTGATGATGAATTTGATGATGACGGTGGTGGTGGTATCTGTGTATAGTGGTAATATGAATGTAGATGATGATTATGATGGTGGTGGTGGTAGTGATGATGAATTTGATGATGATGATGGTGGTGGTAGCTGTGTATAGTGGTAATATGAATGTAGATGATGATTATGATGGTGGTGGTGGTAGTGATGATGAATTTGATGATGATGGTGGTGGTGGTAGCTGTGTATAGTGGTAATATGAATGTAGATGATGATTATGATGGTGGTGGTGGTAGTGATGATGAATTTGATGATGATGGTGGTGGTGGTAGCTGTGTATAGTGGTAATATGAATGTAGATGATGATTATGATGGTGGTGGTGGAGGTATCTGTGTATAGTGGTAATATAAATGTAGATGATGATTATGATGATGGTGGTGGAGGTATCTGTGTATAGTGGTAATATGAATGTAGATGATGATTATGATGATGGTGGTGGAGGTATCTGTGTATAGTGGTAATATAAATGTAGATGATGATTATGATGGCGGTGGTGGTAGTGATGATGAATTTGATGATGATGGTGGTGGTGGTAGCTGTGTATAGTGGTAATATGAATGTAGATGATGATTATGATGGTGGTGGTGGTAGTGATGATGAATTTGATGATGACGGTGGTGGTGGTATCTGTGTATAATGGTAATATAAATGTAGATGATGATTATGATGGCGGTGGTGGTAGTGATGATGAATTTGATGATGACGGTGGTGGAGGTATCTGTGTATAGTGGTAATATGAATGTAGATGATGATTATGATGGTGGTGGTGGTAGTGATGATGAATTGATGATGACGGTGGTGGTGGTAGCTGTGTATAGTGGTAATATGAATGTAGATGATGATTATGATGGTGGTGGTGGTAGTGATGATGAATTTGATGATGACGGTGGTGGTGGTAGCTGTGTATAGTGGTAATATAAATGTAGATGATGATTATGATGATGGTGGTGGTAGTGATGATGAATTTGATGATGATGATGGTGGAGGTATCTGTGTATAGTGGTAATATGAATGTAGATGATGATTATGATGATGGTGGTGGTAGTGATGATGAATTTGATGATGATGGTGGTGGTGGTATCTGTGTATAGTGGTAATATGAATGTAGATGATGATTATGATGGTGGTGGTGGTAGTGATGATGAATTTGATGATGACGGTGGTGGTGGTAGCTGTGTATAGTGGTAATATGAATGTAGATGATGATTATGTGAGAGAGAGAGAGAGAGAGAGAGAGAGAGAGAGAGAGAGAGAGAGAAAGAAAGAAAGAGCGAGGGGAGGTTGATAAAGAGCTAAAGAAGCAGCAGATAATGATAAATGAAGAGTGGAGAGAGGAAGATGGGATGAAAGACGGACAAAGGAAATAAAAGAGAGTGAAAATGAGGATGAGGGTGGATAAGAGGAGACAGAGAAAGAGGAATGGGAAGGAGGAGTGAGAGAGTGAGAGCACTTGTTCTTCTTGTAAGAGATTGTTACCCGTGGTTGTCATGACGACGGCATGTGTTTTTCAGGATGTTTTTCTGGCTCTTGGTTGTTGGGAGAGTGATTGAAAAAGCTTGTCTTCTTCACTCACACTATCACCCTCATCTTCCTCACTCTTACTATCACCATCATCTTTTTCACTCACACTATCACCCTCATCTTCCTCACTCTTACTATCACCCTCATCTTCCCCACTCTTACTATCACCATCATCTTCCTCACTCTTACTATCACCATCATCTTTTTCACTCACACTATCACCCTCATCTTCCCCACTCTTACTATCACCCTCATCTTCCCCACTCTTACTATCACCATCATCTTCCTCACTCACATTATCACCCTCATCTTCCTCACTCTTACTATCACCCTCATCTTCCCCACTCTTACTATCACCATCATCTTCCTCACTCACATTATCACCCTCATCTTCCTCACTCTTACTATCACCCTCATCTTCCTCACTCTTACTATCACCATCATCTTCTTCACTCACACTATCACCCTCATCTTCCTCACTCTTACTATCACCCTCATCTTCCTCACTCTTACTATCACCATCATCTTCCTCACTCACACTATCACCACCACCATCTTCCTCACTCACATAATCACCATCATCTTCCTCACTCACATTATCACCCTCATCTTCCTCACTCTTACCATCACCCTCATCTTCCTTACTCTTACTATCACCATCACCTTCCTCACTCACACTATCACCACCATCATCATCTTCACTCACACTATCACCATCATCATCATCTTCCTCACTTTCACTATTACCGCTTTCATCTTCCTCACTCTCACTATCACCATCATCATTCTCACTCACACTATCACCACCATCATCGTCATCATCCTCACTCACACTTTCACCACCGTCATCGTCATCATCCTCACTCACACTATCACCACCATCATCTTCCTCACTTACTCTTTTACCATCATCATCTTCACTCACAATATCACTACCACCAACATCCTCACTCACACTATCACCACCATCATCTTCCTCACTTACACTATTACCACCATCATCATCTTCCTTCACACTATCACCAACTTCACCACCCTCACTCACAATATCACCACCACCATTATCTTCCTCACTTACACTATTACCATTATCATCTTCCTCACTCACATTATCATCACCATGTGCTGTGTTAGTCTGTGTCTCAGTCCGGCTTTAATTTAATGTAGTAGTGATAAATACAGCGTGGCTGATGACCTGCTGAGCGCCAGCACACGCTGTATCAGTGCTGTTTTGCGTAACTCCATTAAAAACAATCATGTTGAGTATTTGGACACTGTGCTTCCGCTGTGGTCTTAATACTGGACTCCCACTGAAGCTCATCTGGCTTTATCCTCTATTGCACGCAATAACTGCATGTGAAGCTCGCTGTACGGCCAGAGCTTTTGGAAAGGGTCAGTTCAGTGATGTCCTGTAGTGGCCAGCAGCCCTGTCAGCTTGAAAAATGTCCCGTCAGTGACCTGTCGCTGACCTCATGGTTTGAAAAGCCCTTGCTCCGAAGGCCTCCTGCAGATCTATAAGGGCTGGGCTTTAATTAATTTATTTATTTATTTATGTATGTATGTGCTTTATGTGCCTAATGCGTGGTGACGGTTGGGCACTAGGACTCTGCTTGAGGCCGCCGTCCTCTGAGGGCTTGGAGGTGAAAGAGGACGCTTGAGATGTTCTGCTAGCTAAGCTATTATTATCTTATTCCTTTATTATTTTATCAACGCAGAAGCTCTTGGGGTGGAACACCCCGCCTGGGGTTGACTACAACACACACACACACACATACACACACACACACACTGTGTTTTGTGCATCTGCTCTGATTTATGTGTGTGTCTGGGCTTTTAGCATCTTAGATATTTCCCTTTGTTTATGCTCATGGCAGAAAAAGAGAGCGAAGGAATAGGGAGGAGAGAGAGAGGGAGGAAGTTAATAGTATTCCAGAACTGGGGAATACAAAATACCACACTATCACCATCTTCATCCTCACTCACACTATCACCATCATCCTCACTCACACTATCACCATCATCAACATCATTCTCACTCACACTATCACCATCATCCTCACTCACACTATCACCATCATCAACATCATTCTCACTCACACTATCACCATCATTCTCACTCACACTATCACCATCATCATCATCATCTCCACTCACACTATCACCATCATCAACATTATTCTCACTCACACTATCACCATCATCATCATTCTCACGCACACCATCACTACCATCATCATTCTCACTCACACTACCATCATCATTCTCACTCACACCATCACTACCATCATCATTCTCATTCATACTATCATCATCATTCTCACTCACACTATCAACATCATCAACATTATTCTCACTCACACCATCACTATTATCATCATTCTCACTCACACTATCAACATCATCATTATTCTCACTCACACCATCACTATTATCATCATTCTCACTCACACTATCACTATCATCATCATTCTCACTCACACTATCACTATTATCATCATTCTCACTCACACTATCACTATTATCATCATTCTCACTCACACCATCACTATTATCATCATTCTCACTCACACAATCACTATCATCATCATTCTCACTCACACCATCACTATTATCATCATTCTCACTCACACAATCACTATCATCATCATTCTCACTCACACTATCACTATTATCATCATTCTCACTTACACTATCACCACCATCATCATTCTCACTCACACTATCACCATCATCAACATTATTCTCACTCACACCATCACTATTATCATCATTCTCACTCACACTATCATTATTATCATCATTCTCACTTACACTATCACCACCATCATCATTCTCACTCACACTATCACTATAATCATCATTCTCACGTACACTATCACCATCATTCTCACTCACACTATCATCATCATTCTAACTCACACTATCACCATTATCATCATCCTCACTCACACTATCACCATCATCATCATTCTCACTCACACTATCACTATCATCATCATTCTCACTCACACTATCACCATCATTCTCACTCACACTATCATCATCATTCTCACTCACACTATCACCATTATCATCATCCTCACTCACACTATCACCACCATCAACATTCTCACTCACACTATCAGCATAATCATCATTCTCACTCACACTATCATCATCATTCTCACTCACACTATCATCATTCTCACTCACACAATCACCATCATCATCATTCTCATTCATACTATCATCATCATTCTCACTCACACTATCATCATCATTCTCACTCACACTATCACTATTATCATCATTCTCACTTACACTATCACCACCATCATCATTCTCACTTACACTATCACCACCATCATCATTCTCACTCACACTATCACTATCATCATCATTCTCACGTACACTATCACCATCATTCTCACTCACACTATCATCATCATTCTCACTCACACTATCACCATTATCATCATCCTCACTCACACTATCACCATCATCAACATTCTCACTCACACTATCATCATCATTCTCACTTACACTATCATCATCATTCTCACTCACACTATCACCATCATCATCATTCTCACTCACACTATCATCATCATTCTCACTCACACTATCATCATCATTCTCACTCACACTATCACCATCATCATCCTACTCACACTATCATCATCATTCTCACTCACACTATCATCCTCACTCACACTATCACCATCATCATCATTCTCACTCACACTATCATCATCGTCCTCACTCACACCTGTCACTGTCATCATCATTCTCACTCACACTATCACCACCACCATCATCCTCTCACACTATCACCAACATCATCATCATTCTCACTCACACTCTTACCATCATCATCATTCTCACTCACACTATCATCATCCTCACTCACACTATCACCAGCATCATCATTCTCACTCACACTATTATCATCATTCTCACTCACACTATCACCATCATCATCATTCTCACTCACACTATCATCATCATCATCATCATTTTCACTCACACTATCACCATCATCATTCTCATTCACACTATCACCATCATCGTCTTCCTCACTTACACTATTATCATCATCTTCCTCACTTACATCATCACTATCATCATCGTCACTCACACTATCATCATCATTCTCACTCACACTATCACCATCATCATCATTCTCACTCACACTATCATCATCATCATTTTCACTCACACTATCACCATCATCATTCTCATTCACACTATCACCATCATCGTCTTCCTCACTTACACTATTATCATCATCTTCCTCACTTACATCATCACTATCATCATCGTCACTCACACTATCATCATCATTCTCACTCACACTATCATCCTCACTCACACTATCACCATCATCATCATTCTCACTCACACTATCATCATCGTCCTCACTCACACCTGTCACTGTCATCATCATTCTCACTCACACTATCACCACCACCATCATCCTCTCACACTATCACCAACATCATCATCATTCTCACTCACACTCTTACCATCATCATCATTCTTACTCACACTATCATCATCCTCACTCACACTATCACCAGCATCATCATTCTCACTCACACTATTATCATCATTCTCACTCACACTATCACCATCATTCTCACTCACACTATCACCATCATTCTCACTCACACTATCACCATCATCATCATTCTCACTCACACTATCATCATCGTCCTCACTTACACCTGTCACTGTCATCATCATTCTCACTCACACTATCACCACCACTATCATCCTCTCACACTATCACCACCATCATCATCATTCTCACTCACACTCTTACCATCATCATCATTCTCACTCACACTATCATCATCCTCACTCACACTATCACCAGCATCATCATTCTCACTCACACTATTATCATCATTCTCACTCACACTATCACCATCATTCTCACTCACACTATCACCATCATTCTCACTCACACTATCACCATCATCATCATTCTCACTCACACTATCATCATCCTCACTCACACTATCATCATCATCATCATCATTTTCACTCACACTATCACCATCATCATTCTCATTCACACTATCACCATCATCGTCTTCCTCACTTACACTATTATCATCATCTTCCTCACTTACATCATCACTATCATCATCGTCACTCACACTATCATCATCATTCTCACTCACACTATCACCATCATTCTCACTTACACTATCACCATCATCATCATTCTCACTCACACTATCACCACCATCATTATCCTCTCACACTATCACCACCATCATCATCCTCTCACACTATCACCACCATCAGTGGGTAATGTTTTTGTTGGACTTGTTTTCTTAGCTACTCTGTAGGTGAGATTGTTGTCTATACTAAAGCACCACATTGGGCCATGTTGGAATATTTCACTCTGTATTTGTTGTTTCACAATCAACACATCAGCGTACTATAGTTTATGTTCTGGCAAATAACGCTCAGGTTAAGGTGCTTGGTGACTTTATCTTTACCTATAACAGTAAAATTGGAGATTTACTGTGCAATTTGAGTGTTTACTGATGCGTTCCAGCTCCAGTGTCTGTAGTTTTCACAGTTTGATAAGTAATAATTCCAGATTGAATTACATTCTATACTCTAAGCTCCTGCAGTGTTCACAATAACGCTGTAACTAAACCGGGTGAAACTGGGTCGAACCTCAAGGCCGTGCATAATTGCGCATTATGAGATTCCTTTCTGCTCACCACAGTTTTACACAGTGGTCATCTGCATCGTCTTAGGTACCAGGTAAGATTATAGCACGTTCTAAAGCTGAGATTCACTCATTAGAAGGGATGTCTGGATACTTTTAGCCATACTGTGTTTACTGTAGTCCTTTTTCTACAGCTGTACAGTTCAGATGACTCTCCTCATCTCAGCCTGTAGTCTGTAATGAGTGCCTGTGGAGGCCGTGCCTACTTATTAAACCAGCTGGCAAGCAGCGCCGCCGCGCTCGCAACACTTGCCATGTCTGATTTAACTTGCCGAGGCCTGATTAGCATGCTAATTGCTAGAGACTGCAGACGTCAGACTTGCTGGGCATTTAGTTTATTAGTCTTATTTGCTGTCGCACTTTGTATGTTCGCATTCATGTTTACACGCTGCGGAGCGAGGCGGATCAGCACGAGCTGTCTTCCATGCTTGTGCACGGAGCTCTCAGAGGAGGACCACAGATAACAGGAAGAACATTCAGCTGCAGAATTTCAATAATTTCTGCGTAATTAAATGATTAAGTTGTAAAGTCCTTCGGAGTGGTTGGATGTGTACTGCTCCATAAGGAAAGTCAGAACTGTTCACAGTGGTGGTGAATGGAACCAGACGTCTGAAAGCTCCCTCACGGCAAGTTATTATGAATACGCTGTCTGATGTCTGAGACATTGTTGTTGTTGCTGAAAGGATGTGTTTATGGAGTTGGCTTTGTACATGTGTATACAGTTATGCTGGAACAGGAGAGCATTCTTAATCAAACTGCTGCTAGAAGCATATAACTGAGTAAAATGTCTTTACATGCTGTAGCATAAACATCATTCTTCACTTGAACTGAAAGTCTGAGCCAAAACCCTGCTAAACCTGCCCAGACCATAATCCACCCTCCACCCTCCATGCTACATAATGCTTTATGTAGCATTGACATCACCCTTTACTGGAACTGAAGGTCCAAGACCCAACCCTGAACACCAACAGACCATTATTCCTCCTCCACCAAACTTTGCTGTTGCATATACATCACTTTTCACTTGAACTGAAAGTCCAAACTCTGATAACCCCCCAGACCATTATTCCCCCTCCACCAAACTTTGCTGTAGCATTTACATTACTCTTCACTTGAACTGAAAGTCCAAACCCTGATAACCCCCCAGACCATTATTCCCCCTCCACCAAACTTTGCTGTAGCATTAACGTCACCCTTCACTAGAACTAGGGGTCGGAGCCCAAACCCTGAAACAACCCCAGACCATTATTCCCCCTCCTCCAAACTTTGCTGTAGCATAAACATCACTCTTCACTGTAACTAGGGGTCTTAGCCAAACCCTGAAACACCCCCAGACCATTATTCTCCCTCCACCAAACTTTACTGTTACATTCCTCCATTAGACTGCCAGACAGCAAAGCATGGTTCATCCCTCCAGAGAGCAAGTCAACAAGCAATAATGCACAATAGGATGGGTTGCACACGCAACATACATCAGCATGCAGCGTTATTGCTTCTCGCCTCTTCTTAATCAAACTGCTGCAAGAAGCATATAACTGAGTAAAGTGTCTTTACATTCTGTAGGATAAACATCGCTCTTCACTTGAACTAAAAGTCTGAGCCAAAACCCTGATGAACCCCCGCCCCCAGACCATAATCCCCCCTCTATCAAACATTAATATAGCATTAACATTACCCTTCACTGGAACTGAGGGTCCAATACCCAATCCTGAATTCCCCCAGACCATTATTCCCCCTCCACCAAACTTTACTGCAGCATTAACGTCACCCTTCAATGGAACTAAGGGTCCAAGCCCAAACCCTGAAACAACCCCAGACCATTATTCCCCCTCCACCAAACTTTGCTGTAGCATAAACATCACCCTTCACTGTAACTAGGGGTCATAGTCCAACATAGCAAATACAGTTGTCCAGGGCAGCTCTAGCGGCTTGTGGCATGATGGCACCACATTTCAAGTATCTCAGCTCTTTAATACAACCCATTGTACTGGCAATGTTGGCTTATGGAGGCTGCATGGCTGTGTACTTGATTATATACACCTGTTAGTAAAGTTTATGGTTGAAACACCAGAACTGAATTGTTAGGATTAGAAGAGTGTCCACAAACTTGTGGCCATATAATGTATATGTGCTGTAGACATTGTTAGTGAGGTTCCCATCATTAACATTATAAAGAAAGTTGCTGTCGGTGGACTTCCCCTTTAAGAAGGAATCATGTTGACATCATTTATGCAGATGTAATTTTGACCACCTGCAGGAAGAGCAAAGCAGTAACACACACACACACACACAGCGGCTGGGACCTGTGAAATGTCAGGAGCGTGTGTGCTAAATGAATATGAGTGGTTCCCCGTATCCCAGCCTGTTTGTCCTGTGTTGCTCGGAGAGACTCAGCACGTGTGTGTGCATGAGAGGAATAAAATAATACGTTACAGTTTAAACTGTGAACAGTCAGCAGAGAATAATCAGGCCTGTCCTGCTAAAAGCTGCAGCTGCACCCACTCTGGGACATGCTCTCTTTGTCTGGACACTATATCTGACATCCTGCTGGTTGGTAATATATATATCAAAAGTTTAGGATCACTTTAGAATTTAATTTCATGCAATTTTCATGCAATTCACAAACAACATTGTCCATTTCTCAATTAATTAAAGTGTATCAGATGATTTTTAAAGAATAAATATGTTTGTATTAAAGTCTATTTTTGTATAGAGGCTTATTTTTTATTTTCAATTCTCAGTCCTCTGTCTAAATCTCCTGGTACAGCCACCAATCCAAGTTGGGCTAATTGGTTGTTAGTAAAAGCATTAGCAGTTGATGGCTTGCTGACCGGCTCAAAATAGCAAGAAAGAAACAACTTTCGGGGTTTGGAGGATGAATCTAGGAGACGCTACCTACCAGAATGTAACAGTAAAGTTTGGTGGAGGGGGGATAATGGTCTGGGGGTGTTTCAGGGTTTGGGCTCAGACCCTTAGTTCCAGTGAAGGGTGATGTTAATGCTACAGCAAAGTTAGGTGGAGGGTGGATAATGGTCTGGAAGAGTTCAGAGTTTGGTCTCGGACCCTCAGTTCCATATATATATATATATATATATATATATATATATATATATATATATATATATATATACACTCTCTGTATCTACTTTATCCGCTACACTAACCATATAGGAGCTACACTTACAGACTGGTCAGGACCCCCACAGGGCCACCCCCAGCAGGTAAGTGTGTGCTGTACTGGTGTAAGGGCATGAGAATAGTCCACCGACCAAAACTGTCCAGACAACAGTGTCCTGTGGGCGGCGTCCTGTGTCCACTGATGAAGGACTAGAGGAACACAAACTGTGCAGCAGCAGATGAGCTACTGTCTTTGATTTAACATCTACGAGGTGGACCAGCAAGTAATAGGATTGTCTAATAGAGTGGACAGTGAGTGGACACAGTGTTTAAACATTCCAGCAGCACTGCTGTGTCTGATCCACTCACACCAGCACAACACACACTACCATAGACATATATAGCAATACACAGCTAAATGCTTATCTAGCTTGTTAGCACAGGGGCTTATCTGAGAGCTTGTAAATGTTCTGCTAATGGTAAACTAACAGAAATCTCTCTCCTGACTTCCAAAGTGACCAGGATTTCCTGGTGACCAGATGTGCTGGTACGGTAAAACATACCGTTTTCCGATATTCCTGAGTGTGACCTTAATAGCCAGTCTTTAAAGTCCAGCTTGTTTAAAGGAACGGTGTCCCGCTCCCACTGCTACTGTCCAGTGCTATTGTCCAAACCACCAAGTTGCTCGACAATGGAGTTCCTTTCGAGTGCACGGGAATGTTAGCTCATAGGGATGTGTAAAGTGTTTGGAATTCCATAATGAGATGTGTTCTCCATCTGACCCATTCGTAGCATGTGGTCGCCTGCCATGGACAAGGATTTTGATTACTTCCATGTACTTACAACAGACCAGACAACCAGATGACTCAACACTTGCGGAGTTCCGCCAGTAAACGTTTCACAGAGCACTTCAGTCTGAGCTGTTTGGACATGTAGCTGTTAATCTGTATTATTCTTACTGTCAGGGACTCCAGAGGGACAAATCCGAGGCAGTTCATTACCAGCGTCGCCACTTTGTTGCTCCGGTGTTGGAAAATTAGCTAATATTTCATGTAAACAAGCTCATAGTCACATTTTTCAAACACTCGTCCACCGAGTTCATCAACTGCGCCAAGAACGTCGATGGGTTTTCAGCTCTACTGGGAACTGATAGTAACGTATTTGAATGTCTGTGGCAAGTGGTTGGTGGTTGAGCAACACAGGATAAATGATAAAGCACTTCTATTGCAGTGAGCAGAACAAACACAGTGCAAAGGACTGTCAAGATACAAGCAGAATGATTCAACTCTATTTGAAAAATAGCACCAATCAATCGATTTCATCCATCCGTCTATTATCTTCCGCTTTATCCCGCTAGTCGGGGGCACGGATGGGCTGGAGCCAATCCCAGCTCCACTGGGCAAAAGCAGGGTACACCATGGACAGGTCGCCAGTCCATCACATGGCCAACACACACTCACACCTACGGGTAGTTTACTGTGAGGATCCTAATATGCATGTGTTTGGACTGTGGGAGGAAACCAGAGTACCCGGAGGTACCCACTCAAACACAGAGAGAACATACACACTCCACACAGAACCACCCGGACCGGGAATCCAACCCAGATCATCTTACTGTGAGGAGACAGTGCTGACCACTACACCACCATACTAACCACTACACCACCATACTAACCACTACACCACCATACTAACCACTACACCACCGTACTGTATGTCTGTATGTCTGTACAAACCAGATACCCACCATCACCTCGTAGTGCGATTCAGTCCCTTAACTGCTCCCAGCTATAACCCCCGGGTTAACACGTGTCCTGAAAAGACGACTGCAGTGAAGTTGGTGGAATTTTACACAGCAGTGGTCTCCAAAACTTGTGCAGCTATTGGTGAAAATGGTCAGTAGATAGCAGCAGCTCCCCATATTGTCCAACCAAGCACAACACAACAAGTATTGGGACTTGTTTTTAATTCGCAGTTAAAACTGGGATGCTTTTAATGGCCAGAAGTTGGGGACATCTGATCACCCTGCTAATGACACGCATTTGTATAGCCACCACCACTACAGAATTAGCCGTCCTTCTTCCACCGTGCTCACGTAAAAGGGGCGGGAATTCTAATGTAAACATGAAGGTATGTACTGCCGGGAAATCAGTAACCTTATTAAAAAAAGGCAGCTGGACCCCTTTATTAAATTACCTGAATGAATCTGGCGGACACTGTCCTTTATTATCCATTAAATACCAACAAATCCAAAAGCCAGTGCTTCCAACTCGCTGGCAGTGAGACATCTTTAGAGTAGAATCTGATGGGAGGTGATAGAGCCATAGAACCCAATCAGATACCAGTCCATTCAATTCCAGCGGTGAAATTTCTTATCACCAGAAGTCCTTGCAGAATTTGTGGCATCTGTCGGAAGACGAGCGAGTGGCTAATCTCGCTGAGTACGCTTCATTATCTCCAGCAGACATCGCTTACCAGAATGAACAGGGACAGATTAATAATACAGATAAAAGATGATCATATTTATGTGATAGGAAGCTTAAAATGTTCTTTTTTGTTGATCAACTCAATAATTTAACACCAAGCAATATTAGCAACTAGCACAGAAGAGCAGAAATTCATCAGCTGTACAGGACATCAAACATGGCAGACTTTTTTTGCCTCAATTTTAAGGGGTATTTAACAGCTGGAACTGTCGTAGATACAGTGATTTATTATTTTATTGTCCGTTTTTGGTCATTTTGTGCTGCTATAAACCTTCTAATTTGGCTAATTCTCTACATTGTGCTCTGGATAGCTTCACTTAATGGCTGATATAAGATGAGACCTTATGATTTGGTGGGTCTGCAAAATATGAATTGATGTGAAGAGTATTTAATGTTGGAACTATCGTATTAGCAGTGTTTATTGATTTTATGGTCATTTTTGTTTATTTTATGCCTCTCCAAAGTGTCTACTGTGGCTAACAATTAGCTTATTAGCTGATATGAAATAATATCCTGTACTTTTTTTTCACATTTTCTCACAAACATATCTTGTTACAGGTTTTATATTAAGTGAAGTGTATTAACTGAAGCTTTAGCTATCAAGCGTATTAGCGCTATGCTACTAGCTCTGATTTGAAGCTATAGCTACAATTTTGAGGGGTATTCAACAGCTGGAACTGTCGTAGACACAGTGATTCATTATTTTATTGTCCTTTTTTGGTAATTTTGTGCCACTATAAACCTTCTAATTTGGCTAATTCTCTACATTGTGTTCTAGTTAGCTTCACTTATTGGCTGCTATAAGATAAGACCTTATGATTTGGTGGGTCTGCAAAATATGAATTGATGTGAAGAGTATTTAATGTTGGAACTATCGTATTAGCAGTGTTTATTGATTTTATGGTCATTTTTGTTTATTTTATGCCTCTCCAAAGTGTCTACTGTGGCTAACAATTAGCTTATTAGCTGATATGAAATAATATCCTGTACTTTTTTTTTCACATTTTCTCACAAACATATCTTGTTACAGGTTTTATATGAAGTGAAGCGTATCAACTGAAGCATTAGCTATCATGCATATTAGCGCTATGCTACTAGCTCTGATTTGAAGCTATAGCTACAATTTTGAGGGGTATTCAACAGCTGGAACTGTCGTAGACACAGTGATTCATTATTTTATTGTCCTTTTTTGGTAATTTTGTGCCACTATAAACCTTCTAATTTGGCTAATTCTCTACATTGTGTTCTAGATAGCTTCACTTATTGGCTGATATAACTTAAGACCTTATGATTTGGTGGGTCTACAAAGAATGAATTAATGTGAAATGTATTTTTAATGTTGGAACTATCATATTTGCAGTGATTAATGATTTTATGGTCATTTTTGTTCATTTTATGGCCTCTCCAAAGTGTCTACTGTGGCTAACGATTAGCTTATTAGCTTATATGAAGTAATATCTTATACTATTTTTCCACATATCATCACAAAAAGTCTCTTGTTACAGGTATTATTTTCAGTGAAGTGTATCAACTGAAGCATTAGCTATCATGTGTATTAGCACCATGCTACTGGCTCTGATTTGAAGCTAAAAGGAGAATGTTGTTTGCTAGGTCTACGACTTGGAAACTGAAGAACCCTCAATGCCAGATATCACAATAAAAGTCACAATAATAGTGAATTATAACTGTAAAGTGACTAATTTGGCTAATTAGCTACTTTGCTGCGGCTTTGTTTGCTAGTCAGCTTAACTTATTGGCTAATATGAGACAATATACTGCACTGCTTTGTTTACTGTGATGTTATTGTCCTTTTTGGTAATTTTGTGCGTCTCTGAACCTTAAAATCTGGCAAGTTCACTTTGTCGCTTACTAGTTAGCCTAACTCAGAACCATACACTGCACTGTTCTGCAAATGCTCCTTCTTTTTGCTTACTTTCTCGACTCTAGCAGCTTCTGGGCTAAACAAAATGAGCCAAAACATTAAGCTGTTAATGGTCTTAACATTGTATTATTGTGTTTTGTGTGTGAACACAAAGCAGCTGTGATGCCTTCAAACAGCTGAAACGTGAGATCAATTATTTTCTATAGGTTTTAAATCTGGACAAAACAAAACAATCAGTAAAATGTGTGATTGTCTAATTTTTTTAGTACATTTCTACAATGTTGTGCTTGATATGGTGCCTGAATAAGGTTGTCACAGCGTTGTCACAATGTTGCTACTACATAACGTTGTCTTTATGGTATTGTGACTACTTACTGGCAACTTGGCAAGTTTCCATTGAGTTCCATGCAGATCTAATGGGACGTATGAAGAATTCTAGTGTTTGAACTAGTACTGACACATTTTGTTCTTCACAATATCCTTCCCTTCAACTTTTCCCTCTCTTGAAATCATTTCTTCAACTTGGGAAAAGTGCTCCGGTGTTCCCGCTGGTTTATCAGCAGGAATATGAAAACGTTCAGGTGTTTCGGTCCAGCTGTTTGCGCTCGTAGCTGAGAGAGCGATAGCGATCTGGAGAGCGATGGGGAAGCGCTATCGCACACGCCGCAGGGAATAACAGGTTCTGATGGAGTTCGGAAGAGGAGAGAGGAAAGTGTGGAAATGGCGGGTCATATGAGGCTAAGAGGCCCAACCAATTATGGAGCAGATGATTGGGGTGAAGGTTATGCTTGGGGAGATGTTTACAGAGGGACAAGAGAAAAGGAGGATGCTAATGGAGGAGAAAAGGTGACGGAAGGAAAAACAACGAATGATGGACAGCGTTCTGTCATTCCAGATTTTGTCGCATTTAAACCAGCCACCTGGCATCTCGGTGTCTGGAGCACTGATGTCATCATCGCTGACACTCGCTGTCTGTGAGACTGACGCTGATCTTCTTAGAGCCCCAACCATCGATCAGCACTGCTTCAAAGATCAGGAAGGTTTTTTTTTCGTTTGAACTCTTAAAAACAGGAAAACAGGAATTCGAAAGTAAGGTTCTAGTAGTTCTAGTTGACTTTCCAGCTGCACTGTCATAATAACACAATTCATAATTTATTATTTTGGTCACTTTATGGCACGTTATCAAAATAATTAGTTACCTTGTTAGCATCACCTACTGGCTCTTCACACGGTTCTTCCAGAAGACCACTGGGGAGGTCAGACACTGATGTTGGACAAAAAGGTCTGGCTCACTGTCTCCTCTCTAATTCATCCCAAAGGTGTTCTATCAGGTTGAGGTCAGGACTCTGTGCAGGCCAGTCAAGTTCTTCCACACCAAACTCGCTCCTCCATGTCTTTATGGAGCTGCTTTGTGCACTGGTGGGGAGAATGAAGTTGTCCAGAATCTCTTGGTCTGCTAAAGCATTAAAAGTTCCTTTCATTGGAACTAAGGGTCCGAGCCCTCCTCCTGAGCTTGGTGATGTGAGGCTTGGATGCAGCTGCTCGGCCATGGTAACCCATTTCTTGAAGCTCTCTATGCTCTGTTCTTGAGCTGATCTGAAGACCACATGAAGTTTGGAGGTCTGTAGCGCTTGGTTGCATTGACCCGCTCTGTCATTGTACGTGGCTACGACTGTGGAATATTTAGTAGTGAGGAAACTTCACAACTGGACTTGTTGCACAGGTGGCGTCATATCACGCTAGTGTTCACTGAGCTCCTGAGAGCGACCAATTCTTTCACACTTTAAATCTAAGCTGGTGTAAATGGGAGCTGGTGTAAATCTGAGCTGATCTAAATGGGAGCTGGTGTAAATGGGAGCTGGTGTAAATGGGAGCTGGTGTAAATGGGAGCTGGTGTAAATGGGAGCTGGTGTAAATCTGAGCTGGTGTAAATGGGAGCTGATGTAAATTTGAGCTGTTGTAAATCTGAGCTGATGTAAATCTGAGCTGATCTAAATGGGAGCTGGTGTAAATGGGAGCTGGTGTAAATGGGAGCTGGTGTAAATCGGAGCTGGTGTAAATGGGAGCTGGTGTAAATCTGAGCTGGTGTAAATGGGAGCTGATGTAAATTTGAGCTGTTGTAAATCTGAGCTGATGTAAATCTGAGCTGGTGTAAATCTGAGCTGGTGTAAATGGGAGCTGGTGTAAATGGGAGCTGGTGTAAATGGGAGCTGGTGTAAATGGGAGCTGGTGTAAATCTGAGCTGGTGTAAATCTGAGCTGATCTAAATGGGAGCTGGTGTAAATGGGAGCTGGTGTAAATCGGAGCTGGTGTAAATGGGAGCTGGTGTAAATCTGAGCTGGTGTAAATGGGAGCTGATGTAAATTTGAGCTGTTGTAAATCTGAGCTGATGTAAATCTGAGCTGATGTAAATCTGAGCTGGTGTAAATCTGAGCTGTTGTAAATCTGAGCTGATCTAAATGGGAGCTGCTGTAAATCTAAACTGGTGTAAATTTGAGCTGTTGTAAATCTGAGCTGATCTAAATGGGAGCTGCTGTAAATCTGAGCTGTTGTAAATCTGAGCTGCTGTAAATCTGAGCTGGTGTAAATTTGAGCTGTTTTAAATCTGAGCTGGTCTAAATTTGAGCTGGTGTAAATCTCAGCTGGTGTAAATCTGAGCTGTGTAAATGGGAGCTGTTGTAAATCTGAGCTGGTCTAAATGGGACCTGCTGTACATCTGAGCTGGAGTAAATTTGAGCTGTTGTAAATGGAAGCTGTTGTAAATGTGAGCTGGTGTAAATTTGAGCTGTTGTAAATCTGAGCTGGTGTAAATGGGAGCTGTTGTAAATCTGAGCTGTGTAAATGGAAGCTGTTGTAAATGTGAGCTGATGTAAATTTGAGCTGTTGTAAATCTGAGCTGGTGTAAATGGGAGCTGTTGTAAATCTGAGCTGGTGTAAATGGAAGCTGTTGTAAATGTGAGCTGATGTAAATTTGAGCTGTTGTAAATCTGAGCTGGTGTAAATGGGAGCTGTTGTAAATCTGAGCTGGTGTAAATGTGAGCTGGTGTAAATTTGAGCTGTTGTAAATCTGAGCTGATGTAAATTTGAGCTGTGTAAATCTGAGCTGATCTAAATGGGAGCTGCTGTAAATCTAAACTGGTGTAAATTTGAGCTGTTGTAAATCTGAGCTGATCTAAATGGGAGCTGCTGTAAATCTGAGCTGTTGTAAATCTGAGCTGCTGTAAATCTGAGCTGGTGTAAATTTGAGCTGTTTTAAATCTGAGCTGGTCTAAATTTGAGCTGGTGTAAATCTCAGCTGGTGTAAATCTGAGCTGTGTAAATGGGAGCTGTTGTAAATCTGAGCTGGTCTAAATGGGACCTGCTGTACATCTGAGCTGGAGTAAATTTGAGCTGTTGTAAATGGAAGCTGTTGTAAATGTGAGCTGGTGTAAATTTGAGCTGTTGTAAATCTGAGCTGGTGTAAATGGGAGCTGTTGTAAATCTGAGCTGTGTAAATGGAAGCTGTTGTAAATGTGAGCTGATGTAAATTTGAGCTGTTGTAAATCTGAGCTGGTGTAAATGGGAGCTGTTGTAAATCTGAGCTGGTGTAAATGGAAGCTGTTGTAAATGTGAGCTGATGTAAATTTGAGCTGTTGTAAATCTGAGCTGGTGTAAATGGGAGCTGTTGTAAATCTGAGCTGGTGTAAATGTGAGCTGGTGTAAATTTGAGCTGTTGTAAATCTGAGCTGATGTAAATTTGAGCTGTGTAAATCTGAGCTGGTGTAAATGGGAGCTGTTGTAAATCTGAGCTGGTGTAAATGGAAGCTGTTGTATATGTGAGCTGATGTAAATTTGAGCTGTTGTAAATCTGAGCTGGTGTAAATGGGAGCTGTTGCAAATCTGAGCTGGTGTAAATCTGAGCTGTTGTAAATGGAAGCTGTTGTAAATTTGAGCTGTGTAAATCTGAGCAGGTGTAAATGGGAGCTGTTGTAAATCTGAGCTGGTGTAAATGGGAGCTGATGTAAATTTGAGCTGTTGTAAATCTGAGCTGGTGTAAATTTGAGCTGTTGTAAATCTGAGCTGTTGTAAATCTGAGCTGATGTAAATCTGAGCTGGTGTAAATCTGAGCTGGTGTAAATCTGAGCTGGTGTAAATGTGAGCTGATGTAAATTTGAGCTGTTGTAAATCTGAGCTGTTGTAAATTTGAGCTGTTGTAAATTTGAGCTGTTGTAAATCTGAGCTGGTGTAAATTTGAGCTGTTGTAAATTTGAGCCGTTGTAAATCTGAGCTGGTGTAAATCTGAGCTGGTGTAAATGGGAGCTGTTGTAAATCTGAGCTGGTGTAAATGGGAGCTGTTGTAAATCTGAGCTGGTGTAAATTTGAGCTGGTGTAAATCTGAGCTGGTGTAAATTTGAGCTGGTGTAAATCTGAGCTGGTGTAAATTTTAGCTGGTGTAAATTTGAGCTGGTGTAAATTTGAGCTGTTGTAAATCTGAGCTGGTGTAAATCTGAGCTGTTGTAAATCTGAGCTGGTGTAAATTTGAGCTGTTGTAAATCTGAGCTGGTGTAAATCTGAGCTGTTGTAAATCTGAGCTGGTGTAAATTTGAGCTGGTGTAAATCTGAGCTGGTGTAAATCTGAGCTGGTGTAAATGGGAGCTGTTGTTTATGTGCAGCAGGACTGATTACTGTTGAACATTTCAGTTCTTAGCGAGAGCAGTTATCTAGAACTTCAGAGTGACTTTGCACAACTCTGTGTGTGTGTGTGTTTGTGTGTGTGTATGTGTGTGTTTGGGCCTCTGGTCTGCACAATAAGCACACATACTGATTATAATTTGTTGTACAGGTAGAGATAGAGATAAAGACAAATGAGAGACAGAGAAACAGAAAGAAAAGGAGAAAGAGAGAGAGAGAGAGAGAGAGAGGGCTGTGTCCACTAGATGGCGGTATGGGAAAGGCCAGCATTTTGAGTGGGCTTCTCTATCTCGCTCTATGTCTATCTCTCTTTATCTCTGTCTGTCTCTCTCTCTCTTTCTCTCAGTCTCTCTGCTCACCCTCTATCTCTGCCTCTCTCTCTCCTTCTTACTCTCCACCTCTCTCCTTATCTGCCTCCCTCTCTCTCTCTCTCTCCTTCTCTCTCTCTCCTTCTCTCTGTCTCTGTATGTTTGATGTGATAATGAAGAAATCCTCTCTGTTTGGTTGTTTCCTGCGTGTCTGACTCTCTCAGGGGACTCAGTTCTCTCTGAAGTCATTCTGAGAAGGTGTGTGTGTGTGTGTGTGTGTGTGCGTGTGTATATGTGTGTGTGTGTGGCATCTGCTCGGGGTGCTGTTTGTCTGTTTGTTCTGTTTCAGGTGACCAGAATTTATCTTCTACCTCAGACAGGCTGATTTTACACCTTCCTCATTACACATCCATCACTCTCCGCTGTGTGTGTGTTTGTGTGCGTGTGTGTGTGTGTGTATGTGTGTGTGTATTGCCTTGTGGGGACCAGATGCTCCCATTGTAATGGAAAACAGGAATGTTCCTTTTTTTAGCGCCTCCTGTTTCATGACTTCGATCAGAATTAGTCGTTTGGTTACTGAGATTAAAGGGAAAGTTCAGGGAAAAGCGAAAGTTCACCTGCAGTCGATCAGACGAGTCATGTTTGATTTCTAAAGTTCGCTTTGTTAATTTTCCCCTGGCTGTATGAAGCGAATGTAGGGAGCCTCTAGTATATATAGTGTCGCTAGTATATATAGTGTCGTTGTCCAATCTTCAAAATAGTAACTTTACAGGAGAGACCAAAAATCGTCTTAACTTTCAATGTAAGTCAATGGAACCAGAATTATTTCCAAGTAATTTTGAAGCATTTCTATTGGTCCATTCATCATGGTTTTTTTACACAATGTAAACGGCAGCAGTTTTGTTCAAATGATGTAGAAAAATAAAAATAGTCAAAAATGGAGATTTTTCATTGGACAGCGCCGATATAATATATACCATCGCTGTCCTGAGAAAAACATATTTTTTTGTTGATTTTTATTTCTCCCCATTATTTGAACACGACAGATGCCGTTTACATTGTGTGACAATTTCATGATGAATGGACCAATAGAAATGCTCCAAAATAGCTTGTAAATAATTCTGGTATCATTGACTTACATTGAAAGTTAAAACAGTTCTCGGCCTCTCCTGTAAAGTTTTATCTCACCTTACCAGCCGTTTCCTTTTCTCTTTCTCTTCATGAGGAAAGTTCTAGAATCAGAACTAATCAAACAATAAGATGCCTGAGCAGCAAAACAAAACCTCTCCCACAACATCTCTGCTGTCAGGATCATTTTAGCAAATTAGGTGGTCTTACTGTAAAACACTGGATCACTTTATATCTACACATTTTCAGAATGTATATTTTCACATATATGTTTTATATATGTAAAGATTATGTATTGATCTGTTTAAACCCAGAGCATTAATAAATATAGGAAAGATCATTCAGACTTAGAGTCGACCAGAAATGGAATGAGCCCTACATAGGAGTCATCATTCCAACAGAACTGCCACCGCCATGTTTCAACAGTAACCCAGAACAGAGAAACCACACACTGACACTGTAGGCAGAGATGTTTAATGTTTGAAGCAGCAGCTTGAATTAGGTGGCGCTATAGCACCGACTGTTCTTTCATAGCGCATGTTTCTCTGAGTTGAGCTGTAGTTTATTTATATTGGTTCCATGTTTATTTGTCTTACTGGTTTTATTAATATGGATCTGCCTTTGATGCTGCCTGCCTGTGTTTTGATGCCCGTCTGTAAAGACTCTAGAAGTGTATGCTTCTAATAAACCCACCCTGCGTTTACGAAGGTTCTGCTGTTTGGGACCCCCTCCCCCGAGAGCTAATGGAGATTTTGATTTTCTGTCTGTTTGTACCGACAGGTCAGCGGTACATGTACTAGTGATGGAAGCAACTCAATCGAAAATTGGTGGGCCGTGGCCCCAGCATATTAAACAGTGGCGGGTCAAGTGCAATAAACTGTACAACATACTGAGATTGATCTCAATTCATCATTTGTGTTTGACATCCCTCGTATATTTACCTAATGCTATTGTTTTGGTCTCTCGAGGTTCTCTCTGCTTTCTGTACGGAAAATAATGGATATTGATCGTGTGTCTGTGTCCTTGTATTTAGCCCTTGGTGGGGACAGAATATTCCCAGAACGAGTATATTTGGCTGGTAGCGTTTCTCTTCCTGCCACTCTTGACGGGAAAAATTAACATATAATTATGCGCAGCATATAAATACAGTACAATAGATAAGAGCCTAATTATGTTATGGTGAGCGTCCTTCTGACGAGACATTCATTAGGGAAGTGTCAGCAGGAATTCTGTCCTTTTTTAACGTTCCTTCAGTTTTAGCTTTGTACGTGTCCTCCCCCACTGCTGTCCTTTGGCAGACTCGTCCTCCGTGTCTCGGGGGGGGGAATGAGCCCACTGTACAGCTGGGTCCTAAAAATGCTGGGTCCTGCAAAGCGTTCATCCCTTTAATCTGAGTGACAGCGTGACGGTCATCTGTGAAGCGTCAGGGGAGGAGACAAAGCCGTGAATCAGTGACCTGTCTGATATTTATACAGTGGATGACCTCAAATTAGTCCTGGGAAATCGGATGTGTATATTATAGAAATGCCACTGCAAGCAACTCAGTATATCCACCTTGGATACCATAACAATGGGCTGGCAACACCTTAACAACAACCTGGAATGTCATATATAAGGCCTAGCAACATCATAGCAACCACTTGGAATACTATAGCAGTGGCCTAGTAACACATTAGAAACCACCTGAAATACCATAGCAATTGCCTAGCACCACTTTAACACCCATCTGGAATTCCATAGCAATGGCCTATCAAAGTCTTAACAACCACCTGGAATACCATAGCAATTGCCTAGCACCGCTTTAACACCCATCTGGAATTCCATAGCAATGGCCTAGCAACACCTAAACAACCACCTGGAATACCAGAGCAAGGGTCTAGTAACACCTTAACAACGACCTGGACTACTATAACAATGGCCAATTAACCTTGAACAACCACCTGGAATACCATAGCATTGGCCTATCAAAGTCATAACAACCACCTCTAATACCATAGCAATGGCCTAGCAACACCTTAACACCCACCTCTAATACCATAGCAATGGCCTAGCAACACTTTAACATCCACCTGGAATACAGTTGCAAGGGCCTAGTAACAGCTTAACAACCACCTGGAATACTATAGCAATGGCCTAACACCACCTTAATAACCACCGGGAATACCATAGCAGTGGCCTTTCAACACCTTAACTGCCACCTGAAATACCATAGCAATGGTATATCAAAGTTTTAACAACCACCTGGAATACTATAGCAATGGTCTATCAACACCTTAACAGCCACCTGGAAAACCATAGCAAGGGCCTAGCACCACCTTAACAAAGACCTGGAATACTATAGCAATGGCCTAGCACCACCTTAATAACCACCTGGAATACCACAGCAGTGGCCCAAAAACACCTTAAAAACCAAATGGAATGCCATAGCAATTGTCTATCAACACCTTAACAGTCACCTGGAATACCATAGCAATGGCCAATTAACCCCTTAACAACCACCTAGAATACCATAGCAATGGTCTATCAAAGTCTTAACAACCACCTGGAATACTACAGCAATGGCCTATCAACACACCATAGCGCCCACCTGGACTGCTGTTGCAAGGGCCTAGCAACACCTTAAGAGTCACCTGAAATACCATAGCAATGGCCTATCAAAGTCTTAACAACCACCTGGAATACGATAACAATGGCCTAGCACCACCTTAGCACCCACCTGGAATACTGTTGCAAGGGCCTAGCAACACCTTAACAACCACCTGGTATACTATAGCAAGGGCCTAGCCACACCTTAACAACCACCTGGAATACCGTAGCAATGACCTATCAAAGTCTTAACAACCACCTGGAATACTGTTGCAAGGGCCTAGCAACACCTTAACATCCACCTGGAATAACATAGCAATGGCCTATCAAAATCTAAACAACCACCTGGAATACCATAGCAATGGCCTATCAAAGTCTAAACAACCACCTGGAATACCATAGCAATGGCCTATCAAAGTCTAAACAACCACCTGGAATACCATAGCAATGGCCTATCAAAGTCTAAACAACCACCTGGAATACTTTAGCATTGGCCTATCAAAGTCTAAACAACCACCTGGAATACTATAACAATGGCCTAGTAACACCTTATCATGCACCTGGAATACCATAGCAATGGTCTATCAACACACCATAACAACCACCTGGGATACTATATACTACATAGCGACACATTAATAGTTAGTAAATAAACCTCCATCCCCGTAAACAGGTTTACTAAAATTCTGTCCACTGCTGGAAGGTTGCCAGAGCGTGCGTCGCCAGCTTAACCCCTCACAGCTGACCTACACGCGGCTGCGGGCTGTTTGGAATTCCTTCGGGAATACACGGAGAACAGGGAGGAAAAACGTCTGGCTAATTTCACAGTAAATTACAGCCGGTTTACTCGCAGGTGTAGTTGAACTGCTCATTCAGACCCACCGTGCTGAATCGGTGTGGACCCACTCCAACACACCCACCCTCTGTTCTGCCACCTGCAGCCCCCCAGTCGCCCCCTTAAATGTCACCGTAATTCCTCTAATTGCCGTACAGCGATTGCGGTCACTCTGCGTGTGTGGTCAGTGCCACCTGACCTCTGGCTCTCTGGAGGCCGTGTTAGCTTTGTGAGTAATGTTCGTCGGCCGTGTATGTGTGTTTGGCGTGTCAGATTAGGTCCAGTTTAATTACATCTCACAGTTAATAGTACAGAGAAAGTGAATAACCGAGTCGAGACTGTGGATCCGAGTCGAGACTGTGGATCCGAGTCGAGACATTTAAAAACAGTAATAAATGTTACAGCTAGTGTAGGTATATAGTCAGTATTTATTCAGTATTTATTTAGTATTTATTTAGTATTCATTCAGTATTTAAATTGTTCTCTGGTGTTCTGTGTAGAAGATAGATAAGCTCTGCTCTGATTGGCTCTTATTGGTGGGTTTACAGCGAGACAGTGAGGTTCCAACATATTTTAACACTTCAGCCAATCAGGCGGTGTGTGGGTTAATAACACAGAGCAGGTTGAGACTAAGAGGCGACACATGAAAAGCTTTTTGAATGATTTTAATTAAAATGCACCAAGTGTGTGTGTGTGTGTGTGTGTGTGTGTGAGTGTGTGTGTGAGTGTGTGTGTGTGTGTGTGTGTGTGTCTGCGTGTGTATGTGTGTGATTTTACTGCTAATCCATTCTGACAGGTTGTTCCCCGGCAGCATCGGAAACATGCTCAGACTGTTTCACGTCTGTGTGTGTGTGTACATGTGTGTGTGTTAGTGTGTAAGTGGGTATGTTAGTGTGTGTATGTGTGTGTTAGTGTATGTGTTTTATTTTGTGTTAGTGTGTATGTATGTGTGTACATGTGCATATGTGTGTGTATGTTAGTGTTAGTGTGCGTATGTGTTAGTGTTTGCATATGTAAGTGTGTGTGTGTGTTAGTGTGTGTATATGTGTGTGTATGTTAGTGTGTGGTTGTGTGTGAGTGTGTGTTAGTGTGCATATGTGTTAGTGTGTGTGTATATAAGTGTGTGTGTTAGTGTGTGTATATGTGTGTGTTAGTGTGTGTTAGTGTATGGTTGTGTGTGTTAGTGTGCATATGTGTGTGTATGTTAGTGTGTGTTAGTGTATGGTTGTGTGTGTTAGTGTGTGTATGTGCGAGTGTTAGTGTGTGTATGTGTGTGTGCATGTGTGTGTATGTGTGTGTGTTAGTGTGGGTTTGTGTGTGTGTATGTTAGTGTGCGTATGTGTTAGCGTGTGTATGTATATGTGTGTGTGTTAGTGTGTGTATGTGTGAGTGTTATTGCGTGCGTATGTGTGTGTTAGTGTGCGTATGTGTGTGTGTTAGTGTGTTTGTGTTTGTATCTGTGTGTGTGTGTGTTAGTGTTTGTATCTGTATGTGTATGTTAGTGTGTGTGTGTGTGTGTGTTAGTGTGTGTGTGTGTGTGTGTTAGTGTGTGTGTGTGTGTGTGTGTGTGTTAGTGTGTGTTAGTGTGTGTGTGTATGTTAGTGTGTGTGTGTGTGTGTTAGTGTGTGTGTGTGTGTTAGTGTGTGTGTGTGTGTTAGTGTGTGTGTGTGTGTGTTAGTGTGTGTGTGTGTGTCTCCTCTTTAAGATCTTATGCTGCTGAATGGAATGTGAGTGTGACCCTCTAACGTGCCAATGCATGATGGGAAAATTACTGTGCCATTAACACCCCTTGGGCTTTAGGACGCCATGGCAACCAGTTGCAACGGCCAAACGCGTTCTCTTCTCCTCCGTCCTCCTCTTCTCCTCCCTCTCGTCTTTCATTCCTCACTCGTCTGCTCTTTAAAGTCTCTCTGCAGCTCCCTTATCTTCTCCTCCTGCTCCCTTATCTTTCTCCCCAGCTCTCTCCCCCTTCTCCTCCTCTACCTTCTCTTTCTCCCATCTCTCTCCCCCTTCTTCCTCCTCTACCTTCTCTTTCCTCCCCATCTCTCTCCCTCTTCTCCTCCTCTACCTCTCTTTCTCCCCATCTCTCTCCCCCTTCTCCTCCTCTACCTTCTCTTTCTCCCCATCTCTCTCCCCCTTCTCCTCCTCTACCTTCTCTTTCTCCCCATCTCTCTCCCCCTTCTCCTACTCTACCTTCTCTTTCTCCCCATCGTCTTTCCCCCTTCTCCTCCACTACCTTCTCTTGTCTCCCCCATCTCTCTCCCCTTCTCCTCCTCTAACCTTCTCTTTTCTCCCCATCTCTTTCCCCCTTCTCCTCCTCTACCTTCTCTTTCTCCCCATCTCTCTCCCCCTTCTCCTCCTCTACCTTCTCATCTCCCCATCTCTCTCCCCCCTTTTCCTTCTTTACCATCTTTCTCTCCCCATCTCTCT
>CM038716.1:9511765-9534265 GCA_021613375.1 Megaleporinus macrocephalus
CTCAAAATTCAATCACTGCTCCCTCAAATTTCCACCACTGTTCCCTCAAATTTCAATCACTGGTCCCTCAAATTTCAATCACTGGGCCCTCAAATTTCAATCACTGTTCCCTCAAATTTCCACCACTGTTCCCTCAAATATCAATCACTGTTCCCTCAATTATCAATCACTGTTCCCTCAAATTTCAATCACTGTTCCCTCAAATTTCAATCACTGTTCCCTCAAATTCCAGTCACTGTTCCCTCAAATTTTAATCACTGTTCTCTCAAATTTCAATCACTGTTCCCTCAAATTTCAGTCACTTTTCCCTCAAATTTCAATCACTGTTCCCTCAAATTTCAACCACTGTTCCCTCAAATTTCAATCACTGTTCCCTCAAATTCCAGTCACTGTTCCCTCAAATTTTAATCACTGTTCCCTCAAATTTCAATCACTGTTTCCTTAAATTTCAGTCACTTTTCCCTCAAATTTTAATCACTGTTCCCTCAAATTTCAATCACTCATCCCTCAAATTTCAATCACTTTTCCCTCAAATTTCAATCACTGTTCCTTCAAATTTCAGTCACTTTTCCCTCAAATTTCAATCACTGATCCCTCAAATTTCAACCACTGATCCCTCAAACTCCAATCACTGATCCCTCAAATTTCAATCACTGTTGCCTCAAATTTCAATCACTGTTCCCTCAAATTTCAATCACTGTTCCCTCAAATTCCAGTCACTGTCCCCTTAAATTTTAATCACTGTTCCCTCAAATTTCAATCACTGTTCCCTCAAATTTCAGTCACTTTTCCCTCAAATTTCAATCACTGTTCCCTCAAATTTCAATCACTGTTCCCTCAAATTTCAATCACTGTTCCCTCAAATTCCAGTCACTGTTCCCTCAAATTTAATCACGGTCCCCTTAAATTTCAATCACTGTTCCCTCAAATTTCAGTCACTTTTCCCTCAAATTTCAATCACTGTTCCCTCAAATTTCAATCACTGTTCCCTCAAATTTCAATCACTTTTCCCTCAAATTTCAATAACTGTTCCTTCAAATTTCAGTCACTTTTCCCTCAAATTTCAATCACTGAACCCTCAAATTTCAACCACTGATCCCTCAAACTCCAATCACTGATCCCTCAAATTTCAATCACTGTTCCCTCAAATTTCAATCACCGCTCCCTCAAATTTCAATCACTGATCCCTCAAATTTCAATCACTGTTGCCTCAAATTTCAATCACTGTTCCCTCAAATTTCAATCACTGTTCCCTCAAATTTAACCACAGTGTCCTCAAATTTTAATCACTGTTCCCTCAAATTTCAATCACTGTTCCCTCAAATTTCAATCACTGTTCCCTTAAATTTCAGTCACTTTTCCCTCAAATTTTAATCACTGTTCCCTCAAATTTCAATCACTGTTCCCTCAAATTTCAATCACTTTTCCCTCAAATTCCAGTCACTGCTCCCTCAAATTTCAACCACTGTTCCCTCAAATTTCAATCACTGTTCCCTCAAATTTCAATCACTGTTCCCTCAAATTTCAAAAACTGTTCCCTCAAATTTTAATCACTGTTCCCTTAAATTTCAATCACTGTTCCCTCAAATTTCAATCACCGTTCCCTCAAATTTCAATCACTGTTCCCTCAAATTTCAATCACTGCTCCCTCAAATTTCAATCACTGCTCCCTCAAATTTCAATCACTGTTCCCTCAAATTTCAATCACTGTTCCCTCAAATTTCAATCACTGTTCCCTCAAATTTCAATCACTGCTCCCTCAAATTTCAATCACTGCTCCCTCAAATTTCAATCACTGTTCCCTCAAATTTCAATCACTGTTCCCTCAAATTTCAATCACTGTTCCCTCAAATTTCAATCACTGTTCCCTCAAATTTCAATCACCGTTCCCTCAAATTTCAATCACTGTTCCCTCAAATTTCAATCACTGTTCCCTCAAATTTCAATCACTGTTCCCTCAAATTTCAATCACTGTTCCCTCAAATTTCAATCACCGTTCCCTCAAATTTCAATCACTGCTCCCTCAAATTTCAATCACTGCTCCCTCAAATTTCAATCACTGTTCCCTCAAATTTCAATCACTGTTCCCTCAAATTTCAATCACTGTTCCCTCAAATTTCAATCACTGCTCCCTCAAATTTCAATCACTGCTCCCTCAAATTTCAATCACTGTTCCCTCAAATTTCAATCACTGTTCCCTCAAATTTCAATCACTGTTCCCTCAAATTTCAATCACTGTTCCCTCAAATTTCAATCACCGTTCCCTCAAATTTCAATCACTGCTCCCTCAAATTTCAATCACTGTTCCCTCAAATTTCAAGCACTGGTCCCTCAAATTTCAATCACTGGTCCCTCAAATTTCAATCACTCTTCCAAGTTTAATGACTATTCCCCTTAAATTTATATGACCGATATTTCTCTCTATCTTTCTCTCTCACTCCCTATTTTTCTTTCTCTTATCTCTCTTCCTTTTTCTTTCTCCTTCTTTTTCATTCTCTCCATCTCCCCATCTCCCTCTCTCCCCGCCCCCCCCCCCCCGGCGAACTGTTAAGTTTCTCACCTCCTGTGAATGAGATCTGCTGGTGATGTATTGTGATGGAGAACGGCGACGGCTCCAACCTCTAAACTTATTTTAACACCAGGTGTTGCCATGCAGAGCAGTGTCACTTAGCAACCAACGAAAGAAGCAAATCACAAAACCTCACAGAATCAAGTGTGATTAGAAAAGATGAAAGGAGATGGATGGAGGAATGTATGTATGTATGCAGGGGTGGATTTTATCAATCACTAATAGGATGGATGGATGGATGAATAGATTTGATGGGTGATCGGATTGGTGATTGGATTAATGAATTGATTACGGACGGGGACAGTTGAATAGGGGGATAGATAGATGAATGGATGATTTGATGAACTGATTATGAATGGATGAATTCATTAATTGATGGAAAAACTGATAGATTAACTGATAGGTGGATAAATGGATGGCTGAATGGATTAATTAATTGATGATGAATGAATAGATGAATGGATTGATTGGCAGAGGAATGGATGGATATATAGATGAATTAATGGATGGATGGGTGAATTTATGGATTTATGGACAGCTGCATAGATGGATGAATTAATGGATAATTTAATGGGTGGATGGATGATTATTGATCACCAATATGATAAAACACAGAGAGTGGGATAGATAGATAGATAGATAGATAGATAGATAGATAGATAGATAGATAGATAGATAGATAGATAGATAGATAGATAGATAGATAGATAGATAGATAGATAGATAGGTTCATTGATGGATAGATGCATAAATGAATTAATGGACGGATGGAGAGATTTAGCACTAAACATTAACAATGGATGAATGGATAAATAATTAATGAAAGATTGGATGGAAGGATGAATGAAAGAATGAATGGTTGAATTAATGGGTGAATGGATAATTTTATTGATCACCAAGGGAAACTTTGGATACCACATAAAACACATAGATAGATAGATAGATAGATAGATAGATAGATAGATAGATAGATAGATAGATAGATAGATTAATGGATGGATGAATAGATTTCGCAGTAGACATTAACAATGGATGAATAGATAAATAATTAATGAAAGATTGGATGGAAGGATGAATGGAGGAATTAATGGGTGGATGGATATTTTTATTGATCATCAAGGGGAACTTTGGATACCACATAAACCACAGACATGAATCAACATAGATAGATAGATAGATAGATAGATAGATAGATAGATAGATAGATAGATGGATAGATGGATAGATAGATGGATGTGAATATGATCTCCTGACCACGAGCTGAGATGGAGAACAGAGCAGTTCCGCCAATGTAAACTTTTCAGAGCTTATTTTAACATCAAGTGTTGCCATGCAGAGCGAAGTCACTTAGCAACCAACGAAAGAAGTGAGGAGCGGAGGATAAAATCCGACTGTACGGACCGAACCTGTACGTGTCCTAACGTCTAATGTCCAGTTAATCAGACGGCAATCACAGGCTGTGCTCAGGAGAGAGAACTGAGATTAGATATAAAACAACCCACTGGAATTCAGACGTCCAGTAAGTGACAGCTGTGAGAGACCTGGTGGACCACCAAAGCTAGGAAAGCAAATGAAGGGTGGTCTCTGCATGGTGCACAGTATTGTAGCTGGTTCTGGACAGATGCGTGATGCACCTTCACAGGAGGAATGTTGGGAATATAGAGCTCACATCATAAACAGACACATGCCGTAGTTCCACACACACGCGCAGCGGAGATGACGCCAGCGCGAGACGTTACATAAAGTGAACAAGACAAGCTGGATGAAAAACATCTCCCAGAACCCGGTATGAATTAAGTGGTGCGCATATAAACAACAGCCTAGATGAAAAGCAGTAGACAGAGCAGTGTGTGAACGAGTGCCCGAGGCTGTGCGCCTGTAATTTGGTTTTTGATGGCTGGATATTGGACATACCCGGATTCTGTCTGAGGCTGGGATCACTGGGATCTGCTGGGAGGAGGTATTAACGCTGCTAATGGCAGCCAGCACGAAAAAAATCCCCATTAGCGATTCCTGTGGGAATGTGCTGGAGGGGCCGGTTCCTGATGTTGCAGTTGTCAGTCTTAGAAGCTGATGTCAGTCTTAGAAGTTGGTGGTATCTTCTGCAACCCCAACACGTTTAGTGGCGTTGAACCTTCAGGAATTCTTGAACCTTCAGGAATTCTTCACCAAAGGGAATTACATTAGAGCTAAAGTAGGAAACTACATGACATTGTTGTAGGAAAACTTGGCAGCTGTCGTGTTTGAATTATATTTAAAAATGAAACTCATCAAAAATGACCAAATACAAATTTTAGTACACTACCAGTCAAACGTTTTAGATACACTACCAGTCAAACATTTTAGATACACTACCAGTCAAACGTTTTAGATACACTACCAGTCAAACGTTTTAGATACACTACTAGTCAAACGTTTTAGATACACTACCAGTCAAACGTTTTAGATACACTATCAGTCAAATGTTTTAGATACACTACCAGTCAAACGTTTTAGATACACTACCAGCCAAACGTTTTAGATACACTATCAGTCAAATGTTTTAGATACACTATCAGTCACACGTTTTAGATACACTACCAGCCAAACGTTTTAGATACACTATCAGTCAAATGTTTTAGATACACTACCAGTCAAACGTTTTAGATACACTACCAGCAAACGTTTTAGATACACTATCAGTCAAATGTTTTAGATATACTACCAGCCAAACGTTTTAGATACACTACCAGTCAAACGTTTTAGATACACTACCAGTCAAACGTTTTAGATACACTATCAGTCAAATGTTTTAGATATACTACCAGTCAAACGTTTTAGTACACTACCAGTCAAACATTTTAGATACACTACCAGTCACACGTTTTAGATACACTACCAGTCAAACATTTTAGATACACTACCAGTCACACGTTTTAGATACACTACCAGCAAACGTTTTAGATACACTATCAGTCAAATGTTTTAGATACACTACCAGTCAAACGTTTTAGTACACTACCAGTCACACGTTTTAGATACACTACCAGTCAAATGTTTTAGATACACTACCAGTCACACGTTTTAGATACACTACCAGTTAAACATTTTAGATACACTACCAGTCAAACATTTTAGATACACTACCAGCAAATGTTTTAGATACACTACCAGTCAAACGTTTTAGATACACTACCAGCTAAACGTTTTAGATACACTACCAGTCAAACGTTTTAGATACACTACCAGTCAAACGTTTTAGTACACTACCAGTCAAACGTTTTAGATACACTACCAGTCAAACGTTTTAGATACAATACCAGTCAAACGTTTTAGTACACTACCAGTCAAACGTTTTAGATACACTACCAGTCAAACGTTTTAGTACACTACCAGTCAAACATTTTAGTACACTACCAGTCAAATGTTTTAGATACACTACCAGTCAAACGTTTTAGTGCACTACCAGTCAAACGTTTTAGATACACTACCAGTCAAACGTTTTAGTACACTACCAGTCAAACGTTTTAGATACACTACCAGTCAAACGTTTTAGTACACTACCAGTCAAACGTTTTAGATACACTACCAGTCAAACGTTTTAGTACACTACCAGTCAAAAGTTTTAGTACACTACCAGTCAAACATTTTAGTACACTACCAGTCAAACGTTTTAGATACACTACCAGTCAAACATTTTAGTACACTACCAGTCAAACGTTTTAGATACACTACCAGTCAAACGTTTTAGTGCACTACCAGTCAAACGTTTTAGATACACTACCAGTCAAACGTTTTAGTTCACTACCAGTCAAACGTTTTAGATACACTACCAGTCAAACATTTTAGTACACTACCAGTCAAACGTTTTAGATACACTACCAGTCAAACGTTTTAGTACACTACCAGTCAAACGTTTTAGATACACTACCAGTCAAACGTTTTAGTACACTACCAGTCAAACGTTTTAGATACACTACCAGTCAAACGTTTTAGTACACTACCAGTCAAACGTTTTAGATACACTACCAGTCAAACGTTTTAGTACACTACCAGTCAAACGTTTTAGATACACTACCAGTCAAACGTTTTAGTACACTACCAGTCAAACGTTTTAGATACACTACCAGTCAAACGTTTTAGTACACTACCAGTCAAACGTTTTAGATACACTACCAGTCAAACGTTTTAGTACACTACCAGTCAAACGTTTTAGATACACTACCAGTCAAACGTTTTAGATACACTACCAGTCAAACGTTTTAGTACACTACCAGTCAAACGTTTTAGTACACTACCAGTCAAACGTTTTAGATACACTACCAGTGAAACGTTTTAGTACACTACCAGTCAAACATTTTAGATACACTACCAGTGAAACGTTTTAGTACACTACCAGTCAAACATTTTAGATACACTACCAGTCAAACGTTTTAGATACACTACCAGCTAAACGTTTTAGTACACTACCAGACAAACATTTTAGATACACTACCAGTCAAACGTTTTAGAACTCTACCAGTTAAACGAAACGTTTTAGATACACTACCAGACAAACGTTTTAGATACACTACCAGACAAACGTTTTAGATCACTACCAGCCAAACGTTTTAGATACACTACCAGTGAAACGTTTTAGATACACTACCAGTCAAACGTTTTAGATACACTACCAGTCAAACGTTTAAGTACACTACCAGTCACACGTTTTAGATACACTACCAGCCAAACATTTTAGATACACTACCAGTCACACGTTTTAGTACACTCCTTCTCTATCTCCTCCACTCTGCTCTTCACCTTTATCTCCTCCACCCTGTTCTTCACCTCCATCTCCTCCACTGTGTTCCTCACGCACTGCCTCCATCTCCTCCACCCTTTTCTTCACCTCCACCCCCCCCACTCTGTTCCTTACACACTGTCTCCATCTTCAGTAGCCACTTCTTTGTTTGAAGTGAACAGCTCCACATCCTTTCAGACCCACAGCACTGAGTTTGTCTTCTCACAGTGGAAGCATGGACAGAAACACCCGCGGTGTGTTTTCATATCTGAAGAGTGGAGCTTGATTTGCTCTTATAAAGAAATGAAGAGTGGTCTTTTACCCAGTCCCTGAATTGATGACCCCCTGTTGTTGAGGCCAAGGGCAGAATTGCTTAATACGTGTTCTATTTTTGATACCATTCTCTTCTGCGGTCGCCTCCCACGAGTCCAGTGTCAGTCCTGTAATGCATCTGACCTTCCTATTCAGCTTATTGAGGTGTTTGACCTGCCTGGCAGTGGCATCAGCAGATTGCAGTGTAGAAGAGGACACGGTCCATTGTAAAATATTCCCAGGAGTCTGTGGTCAAGAGATGCCGAAAGATCTAAGCCCACAGACTGACTGTTCACTCTACAATACTCACTCCTACCAAGCGCACGAGGGTGAAGCAGCTTGTTCACCAGTTCTCCTGTTCCACCGTAAACAGTGCAGCAGGAGCCAGAAAGTACCTGCTGCTCCATTTAAGGTGGAAACAGGAGAACTGGTGAAGGAGAAGCTAAGTTGATGGTGCTGGTGGTCAGTAGGAGTGAGTATTGTAGTGTGTAAGGGTGATCTGGGGGTGAACACTGGTGATAGATTTTAAAACATACATTACGGTAATTAAACAGTGTTACGTTAATGACGAGAGGGGCGGAGTTGAATGTGTGTTGCTGGTTGATCCACAGGACAGTAGAAGACAGACATTGTGGAGCTCCTCGGTATCAAGTTCCACCAACCGCCAACATACCAGTTGTAGCTCAACACTTTAGTATGTGGTGGTTTGTTTTCTTGGTGGTTCTTAATCTGCTGCTCATCTTTCAGTTCAGCTCAAACCTCTCTTCATCACATCAGCATCACCTCCAACATCTACTGTAACATCTCACCTCCATCTCCTCCACTCTGTTCCTCACCTCCATCTCCTCCACTCTGTTCCTCACCTCCATCTCCTCCACTCTGTTCTTCACCTCTATCTCCTCCACTCTGTTCCTCACCTTCATCTCCCCCACTCTGTTCTTCACCTCCATCTCCTCCACTCTGTTCCTCACCTCCATCTCCTCCACTCTGTTCCTCACCTTCATCTCCTCCACTCTGTTCCTCACCTCCATCTCCTCCACTCTGTTCCTCACCTCCATCTCCTCCACTCTGTTCTTCACCTCTATCTCCTCCACTCTGTTCCTCACCTTCATCTCCCCCACTCTGTTCTTCACCTCCATCTCCTCCACTCTGTTCCTCACCTCCATCTCCTCCACTCTGTTCCTCACCTTCATCTCCTCCACTCTGTTCCTCACCTCTATCTCCTCCACTCTGTTCTTCACCTCTATCTCCTCCACTCTGTTCCTCACCTTTATGTCCTCCACTCTGTTCTTCACCTCCATCTCCTCCACTCTGTTCCTCACCTCCATCTCCTCCACTCTGCTCCTCACCTCCATCTCCTCCACTCTGTTCTTCACCTCCATCTCCTCCACTCTGCTCCTCACCTCCATCTACTCCACTCTGTTCTTCACCTCCATCTCCTTCACTCTGTTCCTCACCTCCATCTACTCCACTCTGTTCCTCACTTCCATCTCCTCCATCCTGTTCTTCACCTCCATCTACTCCACTCTGTTCCTCACTTACATCTCCTCCACTTTTTCCTCACTTCCATTTCCTCTATCCTGTTCCTCACCTCCATCTCCTCCACTCTGTTCTTCACCTCCATCTCCTCCTCTGTTCCTTATGCACTGCCTCCATCTCCTCCTCTCTGTTCCCTATGCACTGCCTCCATCTCCTCCACTCTGTTTCTCACGCACTGCCTCCATCTCCTCCACTCTGCTCTTCACCTCCATCTCCTGCATTCTGTTCTTCACTTCCATCTCCTCCATTCTGGTCTTCACCTTCATCTCCTCCACACACTGCCTCCATCTGGGTTTTGAATGTCATCTGAATCATGTAACTAAAAACATTTGTCAGAGAACTTCTGCAGGTGGCATCAACTGGTGGTCTCGGTGTATGAGATGGAGAGAAAAGGGAGAACTGACACTTTCCTTGGATGCCCCAGTGTTGCCCACCGCTGTCTTTGACATACAGTAACCGAGTCGGAAAATCCATAATCCAGAGAATTGAGTTTGTTCCCCTGTCAGAGAGGCAGGAAGGCACCACAGAAATCCTGACTGATGTACCAGTTTGGTTGAGACTTTGGTTAAGACTCTTGTGCCTAGTAGACAAACTACAGTTGGTCGAGATGGTCTGTGGTCAAGGGTCAGAGCTATTTCAGGACCACCCTCTCTAAAGCCTTTATGATGTGTGAAGCCAGAGCAACTGGTCTGTAGATGTCAAGGCTGCTAGACCACCCTGCCTTTGACACCTTAGACTAGGTGTGAATTGGTAGAACCTGTGTGGTAAAGACAGAGATCTATGTAAATATCCAGAAGTGACCTTTGATATACTGGGAAGATCCAGAACATTGACCAGAGTCTGCATTCCTTCCCCTGTGGCTGTAGAGGTCAGAGGAATTGGTGCCATATTTTATTTATGTGCTGCTCTTTTGCTGTTTTTAAGGTCAGCATAGTAATGATGTGTTGTTTGCAAGCTTCATGACCCTCTTCAGAATGTCCTCAAAACACCTACTCTGCAGAGAGTTTCAACATGGTAGCAATGTGAATGTCCAAGTGGGGGCGGGCGGGGTTGGGATGGTGGATGTTGTTGGTGTTGTCATTTTCATGTTTCAGTTGACAGTCCTTACAGTAAGACTGTCAAACTGACGAAGAAAGCAATTTACTTAACCAGCTAAGGTGGAGATATCTGGTTAAGGTAGAGATAGCTAGCTAAGGCAGAGACAGATGACTAAGGTAGAGATAACGGACTAAAGTGGAGATAACTAGTTAAGGTGGAGAAAACTGGCCAGGGTGAGGCAGTTGCTTAAGGTGGAGGTAGCTGACTAAGGTGGAGATAGCTGGATAAGATGGAAATATCTGGCTAGGGTAGAGATAGCTGGATAAGGTGGAAATAGCTGGCTAAGGTGGAGATAGCTGGATAAGGTGGAAATAGCTGGTTGAAGTGGAGATAGCTGAGGCAGAAATAGCTAGCTAAGGTGGAGATAGGTGACTAAGGTGAAGATAGCTGGTTGTAGTGGAGATAGCTAAGGCAGAAATAGCTGGCTAAGGTAGAGATAGGTGACTATTGTGAAGAAAGCTGTCATAGGTGGAGATAGCTGGTTGTAGTGGAGATAGCTGAGGCAAAGATAGCAAGCTAGGATGGAGATAGGTGACTAAGGTGAAGATAGCTGGTTAAGGTGGAGATAGGTGACTACAGGGAAGATAGCTGTCTAAGGTGGAGATAGCTGGTTAAGGTGGAGATAGCTGTCTAAGATGAAGAAAGCTGACTAAGGTGGAGATTGCTGGCTAAGGTGGAAATAGCTGGCTAAGTTGGAGATAGCTTGCTAAGGTGGAGATAGCTTGCTAAGGCAGAGATGGCTGATTAAGTTGGAGATAGCTGTCTTAGGTTGAGATAGCTGTCTTAGTTGGAGATAGCTTGCTAAGGTGGGCATAGCTGGCTAAAGTGGAGATAACTGGCTACGGTAGAGATAGCTGACTAAGGTGGAGATAGCTGTCTAAGTTGGAGACAACTGGCTAAGGTGGAGATGGCTGGCTAAGGTAGAGATAGCTGGCTAAGGCAAAGTTAGCTGGCTAAAGTAGAGATAGCTTGCTAAGGTGGAGATAGCTGGCTAAGGCAGAGTTAGCTGGCTAAGGCAGAGTTAGCTGGCTAAGGTAGAGATAGCTTGCTAAGGTAGAAGCTGGCTAAGGTAGAGATAGCTGGCTAAGGTAGAGTTAGCTGGCTAAGGTAGAGATAGCTTGCTAAGGTGGAGATAGCTGGCTAAGGTGGAGATAGCTGGCTAAGGTGGAGATAGCTGGCTAAGGTAGAGTTAGCTGGCTAAGGTAGAGTTAGCTGGCTAAGGTAGAGATAGCTGGCTAAGGTGGAGATAGCTGGCTAAGGTGGAGATAGCTGGCTAAGGTTGAGATAGCTGTCTTAGTTGGAGATAGCTTGCTAAGGTGGGCATAGCTGGCTAAAGTGGAGATAACTGGCTACGGTAGAGATAGCTGACTAAGGTGGAGATAGCTGTCTAAGTTGGAGACAACTGGCTAAGGTGGAGATGGCTGGCTAAGGTAGAGATAGCTGGCTAAGGCAGAGTTAGCTGGCTAAAGTAGAGATAGCTTGCTAAGGTGGAGATGGCTGGCTAAGGCAGAGTTAGCTGGCTAAGGCAGAGTTAGCTGGCTAAGGTAGAGATAGCTTGCTAAGGTAGAAGCTGGCTAAGGTAGAGATAGCTGGCTAAGGTAGAGTTAGCTGGCTAAGGTAGAGATAGCTTGCTAAGGTGGAGATAGCTGGCTAAGGTGGAGATAGCTGGCTAAGGTGGAGATAGCTGGCTAAGGTAGAGTTAGCTGGCTAAGGTAGAGTTAGCTGGCTAAGGTAGAGATAGCTGGCTAAGGTGGAGATAGCTGGCTAAGGTAGAGATAGCTGGCTAAGGTGGAGATAGCTGGCTAAGGTAGAGATAGCTGGCTAAGGTAGAGATAGCTGGCTAAGGTAGAGATAGCTGGCTAAGGTGGAGATAGCTGGCTAAGGTGGAGATAGCTGGCTAAGGTGGAGATAGCTGGCTAAGGTGGAGATAGCTGGCTAAGGTGGAGATAGCTGGCTAAGGTGGATTTAGAAGGCTGTGGCTATGTATCTTATCTTTGGCTGGGCAACACTTTAAAAACAGATAAAGACCAGAACAGGAAGATGTGGGTTCATAGCAAGAAACACCTCAAAAAACCCTGTAGTTCATATTAATGTTCCACAAAGGGCCATTTCATTAGCTAGATTAGCAAGCTAGCTAACATTAAAGTCCACTAACATGGAACCTTGTTTCTCTTCATTGGCGTAAGATTATAATGACCTACTATAATCAACTTCAGCTGTTCTCTTTCTCATCACAAGGAAAGTTCTAGAATCAGAACTGGGCAGTTTATAGGACTCTTTACTGAATTAATCTATTCAAGTAACAGGAGTCTCAGTCAGTGCAGTAGAGGCTACAACCCGGATGTGTTAACAAGCGGCTTGTAGTTAAAAGAAAAAGGTGAAAAAGGTCACAGGTTGTGTGATTGTTGTTTGATTTTAGGATCTGCTGGCTCGTTTGTTCAGAAACGACCATAGCGGATATTTTGTACAACCGTATTTTGCTCGTGTGCTAATCCCTCCAGCTTTCAATGAACAGAAACTACAGTATCTGTATCAGTATCGTGTGGTGGCTCCTGCTGTGTCTCCAACTGATGTTTTCAAGACGTCCACAAGCATCTAATGTATGTTTGACATCAATCCTTTGTGTTTATTGTCGATCTAGGCTAAGTGGTGAGGTATGTTGTTGAGAATCTCTCTACATGAGTCTACGGTGTCAGTATTTACTCGAGGGCCCCGGCGTGAAAGTGTTCCGCCTCCCTGGTCGTGATGTCACTGAGTGGCCGCTCAAGCATGCGGATGAACAAGTTCTGCAGGTTCCACAAATGTTATGTGTGACGCCCTCAGCGGTTCTGCTCTCCGTGGTTTGAACAGGCAACGCAGTAAAACTTCCCAGTGACATTTACTGCCCATAAGAACTGACATAAAGCACCTGCAGTGACAGAGCAGACAAACGACGCAGCGCTTAGCGGAGCTGGCAGCTCCTCCAGGCAGCTTTGGAAGGAAATCGTTGAGAGCGAGGCTGAGATCAGACCGAGATGGTCTGGGTTCCATGTGAACTTCATAGCGGGTGAAGGCCGTCTGTGGTTCAGCCTTAGTTCCAGAGTGGCGTCCTTGATGGGTATCGAGCTCTACCTTTCAGTTTGTGCTCACGTTTTCCAGAAACACACACACCGCCATCGTCTGGAATTCTGCCGACGTCTCAAAGCCTTGAGTGTTTGAGTTGTAAGAGAGATTGAAAGTGTTTTTGGTGTGAGATGGTTCTGATGTTCTTCACAGTGGTGGTGGTGATGGGAACCAGGGGTCTACATGTCTACAATACAAGTATACACACTCTATATGCCATCAAACCCAACAGTGAACCTACACGTGTCTTCATGGAATGTTGATGGACCAAAATAGTAGAAAACCTAGTGGCAGCACATACAAGAAGTTATGTTTTAGGCCAAAACCTCACTGGAAAACACCTATTATATGTAATAGCTCTTGGCCAGGGATCTTCAGACGTCTGGTTCCCATCACCAGAGCAGGGGTTGTCATATCAAACCTCTCTGACTCATGGCTGGATTACTGACCAGGCCAGTGCCCAAACATTTTGAGATGCCTATCAACATTTATGATACAATATATTTTTATTTCTGAGGGCCCTTCATTTTAAGGATCCTCTGACTTTTAGAAACTTTGAACCCAGGGCCTCTTGGGGGCCCAAGCCATGCCTTTAGGGCCCCTAGGCATGCTTTTGGGGCCCCTAGCCATGCTTTTGAGCCCCTTATAAAAATGGACGACACGTTGTGGCACTGCTCTGACTTCGACTTCTGGCTATTACGTGTCCAAGGAAAGAGGGAGGCATAATTTTAGAGGGCCCTGGTTAGAGAAGAGCAGGGCATACCATTAGAGGGCCCTTAATCACGAGGGGCGCGGGTTGGGGGGGGGGTTATCCCAAAGAGTTACCCAGGGGCCCAGTCTATCCTTAATCCGTCCTTGTTCTGACTGACTTTGTTTAATAGAATTAAGCAGAAATTTTGAAATCAACTCATCTCTGCCCTGATTGTAAACTATATTAGATCCGTCTGCTCGTGAAAGTAGGGGGGACGGGGGTCCGCTCCAGACCCTTGTGTACATGGTGAAAGAGAATGCGGGTTATTACCGCATCTCCACAGCTGTTGCGCGGAGCTGGACGCAGCAGGCAATGCCAACCTTTTTCCGTGACTCACTACTGAGAAAGAATGAGAATGGAGGAAATATCTCGTTACAGCTTGCCGCCTTTTTCCACGTCCGCCCCCCTGTCACTCAGCGGCTGGCCGCTCTGGCCTTTGGTGGTTGTGGGTTTGGAACCGAATACCTTCTGCTTTAAACCACATGTCTATGCGCAACCGTTCTGACCGCAAACAGTCACGTACGCGCCCACGTTCAGCTGTTTCAGGGTCAGACTAGTGGACTGTTCTTGCTGCCAGGCTGGCGCAGAGTAAGGCGGGGCGGGGGGGGGCAGGAGGGGACATGTCACCCCCCACTTTTTCTGAAATTATATAAGATAAACACACGAGATGATGCCGTGTGAAGGTTATGTGTTCACTGAGGTGTGTGTGCAGCAGTGGTCAGCTAGACTCACAGCTAACCCTGCAACCTATTACTTTTATCAGTGTTACAGTGCTGTCCAAAGGTTTTAGGCATTTATTAATATTTCATATTTAGTGTTAATACAGTAAGTAGTGCTTTTACATACAGTGTGTTTATTTAACCCTTTCCAAGCTTCTCCTAAACAACCCAGTATTATTATCAGTCTATCTAATCTAATACCTGCTTTGACTGCTCAGTACTTCATTAAGCTAGTAATCAAGATTGCTCCTGAAGGAACTGAACACATTCATACAATGTCTGGGGCGTCCAGGAGAAATCTGGAACCTAACTTTGTTCTTCAAACTGGAGCTCAAGATCTGATCTACTTCTTTCACAATAACATATTCATGTTACTTTGTATTGTATGTATGACTATTTACATCTGTTCTAATCAGATCTACTGGTGAACATACATTGAGATTGATCAGATAAAGACTTTCAAACTCTACTATTACTGTCCACTACCAGAGACGTTATACAGGATCAGACGGGTCACTGGTTGGAAAATGAGTTAGAGAGAAAGCTCAGCCAGGAACATTGGAAGATATCCTCCCTTTTCCTTTGAGATCTTTGCAGTAACCAGAACAACCTCCCCAAAAAAACATGCTGTTCTAGATTATTTCAACCCAGTGCTACAAATGGAGCTTTCTGAGGTTCTTTAAACGGTAATTTGGCCTTCAGTTCCACATTTTTGAGTCTGTTTCCATTCAAAGAAATTGAAGTCTGGCCTTAACATCCATCCATTATCAGCCCGTATGGTCTAAAACAGCAGATCATTCGGTTACCACACAGAAGTCAACCCCAGATAGTACATGTTTCTGCTGTAGTCAGTGATCTTGTGTTAGTCTATATATGTTTAGCACTGAGGGCTTGGGCTGGAGTTCCAGGTGGCTAGGTGCTTGTGTATGAACGGTGCCCCCCCCCTCCGGTCTTTGGGATAAAGATGAAATGTAGGGAGGAGATGGGGAGGTGGTGGGTGCGATGTTGTTCGGCATGGGAATGGAGCAACAATGGGGTTGTATATATAGTAGGTAGAGGTACTTAGGGCATGGTCCAGCTCCCATAACTTAGTTACCTGGCAACTCCACTACCCATCATGTTATCCAGCAAGAACATCTGCGGGGGTCATTAGCGCCCCCTTGTGGTGGCTGCATAGTGCAGCATCTCATCTTCAGCAGTAACTGTAAACATTTAACCAAATCATGTGGCGTTGGAGTTGAAACAGCTCAGCTGGTGTCTCAGTCTTAAGTTCAGAAGGTGCCCTGAATGTAACTACTGCCCCATTTAAGGTGGAATGGGATAATTCCAACAAGAAACTGGACAGGTAGACTGAGGCGCCAGCATGGAACTGCTGCGTCACTTAAGGTGGCCTATAGGAGGCTGGCTTCAGCCTATTAGAAAACTCTTGGAGGTCTCTCTACCACCGGAACGCCTCATTGACATTAACTTGGCTTTTCGTTCTCACCTGATCTCAGAACTTTGTTCCTCAGATCGTCGTCCACCTTTTCTTCTTGACAATTCAGCATGTAGACCCTCGGCTCCCCCCATCTCAAATCTCATTAATTTCTGAAAAATCTGCGAGGGTCATTAGCGCCCCCTTGTGTGGACAAATATATATATCGTTGCTCTCCAAAGAAAATAACTTTTTCCTGAAGTAATGTTCATGTTTCTGGAAAAATAAATAAATAAATAAATAAATAAAAGTTATTAAGCACTGTCGCCTCACAGCAAGATGATCCAGGTGGGATTCCCGGTACAGGCCGTTCTGTATGGAGTGTGTATGTTCTCCCCGTGCTTGAGTGGGTTTCCTCCGGGTACTCTGGTTTCCTCCCACAGTCCAAACACATGTATGTTAGGTTGATCAGTCACTCTAAACTGCCCGTAGGTGTGAGTGTGTGTTGGCCATGCAGTGGACTGGCGACCTGTCCATGGTGTACCCCGTTTTGGCCCCTCCGTGACCCTGACTAGTGATATAAAGCGGAAGATAATGGATGGATGGATAAACGTTATCACCAGAGTTACCTGAAAACAAGAGACTAGCAGCGCCAACACTGCCTGTGCTGGGACCTCCAGGAACACCAGTGTCAGAGACCAAAAACAGCCCACCAACCTCAATGCCTAACAATGAGCGATCATTCAAAGTGGCATGGTTGCATTGGCTTGTAGAAACAAGTGTTTATATGGGAAACAAATATAAAACAGCGACGCCACTCATTTTACATTCAGCTGGAAGTTGACACGACCTACAGCATCTTCCCGCTGATAGTGGGCTTGCGAGCCTCGTAAACAGCAGCACGGCTATTAAAGCTTGCACGGGCTTCAGCTTTATGCATATACAAGCAGCAGCCATGCTGCGTTGACCAATCAGCCGGAAGCAAATATCCGTTTTCCAAGCATGTGCCTAAATCGTTCGGTCTAGATGGCATAGGAAGAAAATTAGTATAAAATGAATAACTGCCCATCCTGTACGACCTGAAGGCTCTGACGCTGTTGGTGTTCACGCTCAGAAGATAGAACTCTGTACCTAGAAGGTCTGAGAACTGCGCTGCACCGTCTACCAATCAGCATGAGCCTGATTGGCTGCGTTCCTTTGTTGCGGCCCCCTAGTGGCCATTCTGCTACCGTAATGAAAATCGATGTAGGTATTTTTTTTCTAATGTAATCAAATCAACTGAGGAATAAAAACATTGCATTAGCTGCACACTGTGCTCCGGACTCCACCCGCAGACTGAAAGTGCTTCTACATATATCAAACCGGAGGCTGCCCAAGTGCCCCCCAACAAATCCCCCCACACCGCCCCGCACCACTTGTCAGACCAAATATGCACCCCTGCATGTGATACGTCAGTGCTGTATATGGACAGTTTATAGTAGCTCATCTCTAAAGCAAACACATCTATATGGAAATCTCTGGGGCCTCAAACACACACTCATACACACACACACACACACACACGCATACACACACACTCCATCGGCAAACACATAACTGCGCTTGGCTGGAGGTTAAAGATCTGCTACACTCATCACACACACACTGAGTGAACACACGCTACCCCTGCTTCTCTCTCTCTCTCTCTCTCTTTCTCCATCTCTCTCTCCATCTTATTCTCTCCAAACGCTATATGGAGAGAGCTCTCTGAGACTGAAAACAAATACATCCCCACCCTCCTTCAGAAGCTCCGTCCCCCAAAATCATGGACACAAGCTGATGTCGGCTTCTGTTTTACACCAGCTTCTTGTTTCATTTTTTATGTTCCACCTTAAAGGTTGCAGGAGTTACATCCATGTTCCTCAGCTTCTTGTTTAAACTTTCCAGTTCCACCTTAAATGGTGCAGCAGTTCCCTACTGGTGCCTCAGTCTACCTGTCCAGCTTCTTGTTTAAACTGTCCAGTTCCACCTTAAATGGTGCAGCAGTTCCCTACTGGTGCCTCAGTCTACCGGTCCAGCTTCTTGTTTAAACTTTCCAGTTCCACCTCAAATGGTGCAGCAGTTCCCTACTGGTGCCTCAGTCTACCTGTCCAGCTTCTTGTTTAAACTTTCCAGTTCCGCCTTAAAAGGTGCAGCATTTCTCTACTGATGCCTCAGTCTACTTGTCCAGCTTATTGTTTGGGTGTTTTTATTCCACCTTAAATGGTGCAGCAGTTCCATGCTGGTGCCTCAGTCTACCTGTCCAGCTTCTTGTTTAAACTGTCCAGTTCCACCTTAAATGGTGCAGCAGTTCCCTACTGGTGCCTCAGTCTACCGGTCCAGCTTCTTGTTTAAACTTTCCAGTTCCACCTCAAATGGTGCAGCAGTTCCCTACTGGTGCCTCAGTCTACCTGTCCAGCTTCTTGTTTAAACTGTCCAGTTCCACCTTAAAAGGTGCAGCAGTTCCATGCTGGTGCCTTAGTCTACCTGTCCAGCTTCTTGTTTAAACTGTCCAGTTCCACCTTAAAAGGTGCAGCAGTTCCATGCTGGTGCCTCAGTCTACCTGTCCAGCTTCTTGTTTAAACTTTCCAGTTCCACCTTAAATGGTGCAGCATTTCCCTACTGGTGCCTCAGTCTACCTGTCCAGCTTCTTGTTTAAACTGTCCAGTTCCACCTTAAATGGTGCAACAGTTCCATGCTGGTGCCTCAGTCTACCTGTCCAGCTTCTTGTTTAAACTTTCCAGTTCCGCCTTAAATGGTGCAACAGTTCCATGCTGGTGCCTCAGTCTACCTGTCCAGCTTCTTGTTTAAACTGTCCAGTTCCACCTTAAATGGTGCAGCAGTTCCATGCTGGGGTCTGAGTCTTAGGTTTAGCAGGTGCCTAAATGTAACTACTGCCCCATTTAAGGTGGAATGGGAAAATCCGAACAAGAAGCTGGACAGGTAGACTGAGGCACCAGCAGAAACCGCTGGACCATTTAAGGTGGAATGGGAAAATTCCACTTCAATCTTTGTTCTTTAGATCTTTCTTCTCATTGGCTGTTTCTCAGCCACCTTTTCTTTTTGACAAGTCAGAACGTTCCCCCCTCCCCCCCCATACTGTGCACAAGCAACGCCCCCTATTGCTGATTTGTTGGAAAAGTGTTCAAGATTTCACTGACAAAATCACCTACTGCACCTTTAATGAACTTTAAAAAGGGAAAATCCACCCATGTTTAATAATTTCTTGCATTAGTTAAATGGCTACTGGTTCACTGGTGGTTGGAAAGGTGTAGTGAGTATGTGTGTGGGGTCTATGAAGACGTCTGTGATGTCATTATGGCAGGTGATAATGAAATTAGTGAATCCAACGTAAATATTTTTTAACATTGATTATTATTATTAATAATAATACTCATAATTAATATTGAATAGGCTTCCTTGTTTTCATTCAGACTGCATGAGAGCTGTCAGTGAGCTTGTGTGTGCAGAGTGACGTTGTTCTCATCTTCTGTGAATAGCTGACGGGGTCGGCAGGTCAGAGGGAGGGAGATGTCCGTTGGCGTTGAAGGTCCAGGGGTTGCCGTGGAGATGATTGACAGGGTCAGGGGTGTGATGACAACTTTTGTACGTAGCCTCACTTCCCATAATTACCCCACCACCTGCACCGCTCACTCAGCTCTTATTCTCTCTCTCTCTCTCTCTCTCTCTCTCTCTCTCTCTCTCTCTCTCCCTGTCTCACTTTCTCTTTATAGCAAAATATGCTACTGGCAGAGCATTTAATAATAAACACATAAACACATAAACCTAAACATAAACATGAGAAATAAGGCTATAAAACAGAACACTGGACAATAAAGGGGAACTCCACCAATCCTTAAAAAATTCTATATAATTTAACAGAGAGGATCGGTGTGAAAACTCTGTTCTGGATAAAGTCAGTGCTTTCAAACTGTTCACAGTGGAGGTGAATGGAACCAGACGTCCTCCTCTAAAAGCTCCTCACAGAAAGTTATTACAGTAGATGTTATAAATACACTGTCTGATTCTGAGACGCTGTTTATGATAGTTTAGAGAAGATCTCAGTCTTAAACTCCATTCATGGTGGAGGGATACATGCAGGACGCTGTGAGGTTCAAATAGTCCCCAAAGAAAACCTAGTATTTTCAGATCTTCTACATTTTACCATCAACATCCAGATAAACTCAGAAGACACGTGTAGCTTCACTGGTGGGATTGATAGTAAATAAAAGACATGAAGACCCCCGGTTCCTGTCACCACCACTGTAAACAACATCTGAACCACTTCACCCATATTAATAACTGACTTACAGAGTGAATGTATGTATGTATGTATGTATGTATGTGTGTGTGTATGTATGTATGTGTGTGTATGTATGTATGTATGTGATGTGTGTATGTATGTTTATGTGTGTGTGTGTGGGGGGGGGGGGCTGTGTATGTATGTTTATGTGTGTGTGTGTGTGTGTGAGGGGTGCTAAGGTCATTTGTTCTGTTCCTGTGAAGAAACACGTTCTATCTGAATAAACACTGTATGAAAATCGTACATCTGATTGGTTCTAGTACGGTTCCTGTATAGGTTCTATGATCCTACACAGTTTCGTGGTTCTAGCTTAAATAAGTGCGACCTAAGAAAGCTGTTTGTCCAGCAAACTCAAACTCCAAATCCATAGTCTTCAGATTATTATCATTATTAGTGTTATTCTCTCTCTCTCTCTCTCTCTCTCTCTCTCTCTCTCTTTCTCTCTCTCTCTCTCTCTCTCTCTCTCTCTCTCTCTCTCTGTTTTTCACTCCTTATCCTTCAAGTCTCCTGACAGCTTGTCTGATGGAAGCGTGTGTGTGCACTCCAGAGAGATGACCCTTTTCCTCTCTGGCCTCCTGAGCCCCATTCACACTTCCTGACACACACACACACAGACACACACACACACCCTGTCACTCGTGACTGAAGAGCAGAGTGTGTAAGTGTGTTTGTACGTCAGTGTTTGGTGTTTCGTCCACAACTGCAGCTCCTCCACTGCCTCATCACCATGTCACAGTAAGTCACTCTCTTTCTTTCCTACTTTCTTTTTCTGTTGTCTCTCTATCTCACCCACAATCTACTCTCACTCTCTCTCTCTCCCTCTCTCTCTCTCTCTCTCTCTCTCTCTCTCTGCTGTGTGCGTCATCATCATCCTTTTAACTCTCGTTTATCTCCCCCATCTTTTCCTCTCGCTAACTTTTATTCCGAGAGCCAGTCGGTGTCTGTGGGTGTCTAGGCTTGCGTGTGTGTTCACGCTGAACTCCGTGGTTGTGTATCCTCAGTGTGTGTGTGTGTGTGTGAGTTCAGTGCTGCTGAGTGTTCTCTGTGAGCTCTTTTGAATCACCAGCCCGTTTGGGAGCAGACTCTGATTTCAGGCTTTGAAAGTCTGAGAAGGTCGGTTCTCACTCACAGCTCGCAGAGTCATTAGTGAGGAAATCGCAGGTAAACGTTCCGTCTGCGCCGCGTTCGTGTCTGTACGTGGAGGAGGAGGCGTCTTGTTACAGTTTCTGTCGGTGTTGGAGGTGCAGCCTGGCTTTTGGAGACTGGACGTCTCAGAGAAAGACCACCTAAACTGTCTCCGTGGGGGTGGTCAAAGCTCAGAGGCTCTGCTGGCTGAGCACTATTTCTGTACTCTAATAAATGAAGTATTGATTATGAGTGAGGAATGTTTAGACCAAAACTTTCCAGCTTGCAACGAGTTGCAGATTGTAAACTGAAGGATCAATGAAAGTGCAAGGAACTAGTGATGAATAAACGACAAGTAGAGGAGTGCAGATCAGTGTGTTTGGGGATCTGCTCTGAGTGAGTACAGGCAGTTTGGAGGCTGTAGGTTTAACAAAATCATGAGGTGTGGCTGTGCTCCAAAATGAATGGGACTCTATGGGAATAAATAGGGATGCAACATCAATTCCCATGCAACTTCACAGTAGCATGAAAGTTGCATGCAACACATTGAGTTACTTCATCAGTTAATCATATAAACAGCTCACGGTGTATCATTTTTATTATAAAGGCACGCATCCTTTCATTGTTTTATATATATATATATATATATATATATATATATATATTTACTACACTACCAGTCAAACGTTTTAGATACACTACCAGCCAAACGTTTTAGATACACTACCAGTCAAACGTTTTAGATACACTACCAGCCAAACGTTTTAGATACACTACCAGCCAAACGTTTT
>CM038716.1:9551765-9564265 GCA_021613375.1 Megaleporinus macrocephalus
ATGTTTGACTGGTAGTGTATCTAAAACGTTTGACTGGTAGTGTACTAAAACGTTTAACTGGTAGTGTATCTAAAACGTTTGGCTGGTAGTGTATCTAAAACGTTTGACTGGTAGTGTATCTAAAACGTTTGACTGGTAGTGTATCTAAAATGTTTGACTGGTAGTGTATTTAAAACGTTTGGCTGGTAGTGTATCTAAAACGTTTGACTGGTAGTGTATCTAAAACGTTTGACTGGTAGTGTATCTAAAACGTTTGACTGGTAGTGTATCTAAAATGTTTAACTGGTAGTGTATCTAAAACGTTTGGCTGGTAGTGTACTAAACGTTTGTCTGGTAGTGTGTCAAAAACGTTTGACTGGTAGTGTACTAAAACGTTTGACTGGTAGTGTATCTAAAACGTTTTACTGGTAGTGTACTAAAACGTTTGACTGGTAGTAAATCTAAAACGCTTGTCTGGTAGTGTATCTAAAACGTTTGACTGGTAGTGTATCTAAAACGTTTGACTGGTAGTGAATCTAAAACGTTTGACTGGTAGTGTATCTAAAACGTTTGACTGGTAGTGTATCTAAAACGCTTGGCTGGTAGTGTATCTAAAACGTTTGACTGGTAGTGTATCTAAAACGTTTGTCTGGTAGTGTATCTAAAACGTTTAACTGGTAGTGTATCTAAAACGTTTGGCTGGTAGTGTATCTAAAATATTTGACTGGTAGTGTATCTAAAACGTTTGACTGGTAGTGTATCTAAAACGTTTGACTGGTAGTGTATCTAAAATATTTGACTGGTAGTGTATCTAAAACGTTTGACTGGTAGTGTACTAAAACGTTTGACTGGTAGTGTATCTAAAACGTTTGACTGGTAGTGTACTAAAACGTTTAACTGGTAGTGTATCTAAAACGTTTGGCTGGTAGTGTATCTAAAACATTTGACTGGTAGTGTATCTAAAACGTTTAGCTGGTAGTGTATCTAAAACGTTTGACTGGTAGTGTACTAAAACGTTTGACTGGTAGTGTATCTAAAACGTTTGGCTGGTAGTGTATCTAAAACGTTTGACTGGTAGTTATCTAAAACGTTTGTCTGGTAGTGTATCTAAAACGTTTGACTGGTAGTTATCTAAAACGTTTGTCTGGTAGTGTATCTAAAACGTTTGACTGGTAGTGTACTAAAACGTTTGACTGGTAGTGTATCTAAAACGTTTGGCTGGTAGTGTATCTAAAACGTTTGGCTGGTAGTGTATCTAAAACGTTTGACTGGTAGTGTATCTAAAACGTTTGACTGGTAGTGTATCTAAAACGTTTGACTGGTAGTGTATCTAAAACGTTTGACTGGTAGTGTATCTAAAACGTTTGACTGGTAGTGTATCTAAAACGTTTGACTGGTAGTGTATCTAAAACGTTTGACTGGTAGTGTACTTAAACGTTTAACTGGTAGTGTATATATACATACTGTCTGCTTACTTAATTCAGCGAGTCTTTATGCGAGAACAAACTAAAGAGTTTGATTTTAACTGCTGAAACTTTTTACTTGTTTGTACCTGAGTGTGTTTAAAAGTTGATATATTGACTGTCAGGATGTGTTTGGCTCCACACGTCCCTTCTTTTTCCATACGGGACTCTTCTAAGTGCAGGTTTCCTGGACGTTCTCCACGCTCTGCTGGCCTATGTAGGAGAACAAAGAACAGTGATATTAGATATTAAACAGCAGTGCAGTGCGAGCTGGCTCCCGGACATGAGGAGCATTCCCCGGATAAATGGAAACTTTCGGAGCTATTTTATTCATTTTCCATGTTTTTAAGGATGTAGTGAGATTCAGTCTCTGGTACAGAGCAGCCTCATTTGCATACAGTACTGTGTCAGACCCTTCATTTCTTTAATCTCCAGTTAAAACAGCTTTTAAACTCTCCTTTTTGAGGAGATTAGCCGTTAAATAGTTAGACACGGTGTCAGTAGCAGTAATGAGGATACCGACACCTGTGACTGATACTATGTTGGTGCAGGTGCTCCAGTAGACAGATCTTAACAGTGTGTCTGTGGTATTGGAGATGAGCAGCAGTTAAAAAGCTCATGGTTAAATAGCTAAGCTTCAGTCAGTAATCACTGATCTGCTGCTGTGGAGCTCTTCAGGTCTGAGTTAATGTGAGTCCAGGTTGTTACTGAGGAGCTGAAGGAACCGCTGGACTCTCAGGGTAATGACAGCCTTTAGTGTGTCCAGTAACCCTGTTTGAGATGCCCACTCGTAGTGGGGTCTCGCTGCTTGAGCCAACCCTGAAAACCCTCAGATAGTGCTGCTACTGACGGTGATGTTTACTAAACTCTATCAGAGATGCAGTTCAAGTGATCGAGACACATGAACAACCGCTGAGCGTCACATGTTCACACCACAGTTTCGTCTACATACTGTTCACTTCTGAGTTTAACTGTTTTACGATATAATCACTGTCCAATGAAAAACTAGTACCTCCAAAAAGTAAACTTTACAGGAGAGACCAAAAACTGCATCACTCTCAATGTAAGTCAATGGAACCAGAATTTTTCCCACGTGATTTTGAAGCATTTCTATTGGTCCAATCATCATGAAATGTTTACACGATGTAAACAGCAGCTGATGTGTTCAAATGATGTAGAAAACTGGAAATCAGCAAAAATGGAGATACATTGGACGGCGACGATATACTGATTATATAACAGTTAAAACTAAATATATACAGCAAATAAATCCAAGCAGGTTCATCTTGTGTATATAATCTAACTAGAAAATTCCAGTCAGTTGAACTGAGTATTTTTATTAGTAATACAGAACAGATTTGACCGAAAAAACAGATTTTAATAATGAAATTATATAAATATCAGGACTTATGACCTATAATATATATATATATATTATATACTAGTGTAGCACCAATACCGATATCGTATCAGTATCGGTATCGGTGTCGATACTGGCACTTACACACAGTATCGTATCGGCAATAGAGAGCCCCAATACCATGAAGCTTATTGACTAAACGGCTGCACGTGTTTCTGCATTGTGGCAATTTTATTTTTTCATCTCTGAAACTTTTTAATGTGCAGTTACTTAATCAGTAAATGTTGTTCTTTCAAGGTTATTATATCTTATTCAGGATAAGACATAAAAAATACAACATATAAAAAGTGGTACACTATAAATATCAGGATTTATAGCCATATATCGAGAATTTAAGTCAGAGTTGGTATTGGTATCGGTACTCGGTATCGGCAGATACCTGAAAAGCTGGTATCGGTATTGGTATCGGTAAGGAAAAAGTGGTATCGGTGCATCCCTATTATATACCTATATATATAATTACATTATTAAAATCTGGTATTTTGGTCAAATCTGTTAGGTTAGACAGAGTCAGGTATCAGTATTGGAAGGGAAAAAGTGGTGTTGGTACATCTATAATCCGCTCGCATGAACAGGTCGAAATTGGGATTAAAATATTTGAATAAAAGCTCAATTAGATGCCTAACAACCACCTGGAAGAGCTGGTAAACTCAACCAAAACCTGGACAAAACCTCTCTTTAGTGTAAATCCCTGAGGGAAGCTGCTTCAGTGAAATGTACAGACTTCAGAATTAAAGTTGTTCCACCTTAAACGATGCTACACTCACATTCTGGTGTCTGGCAGTGTTTAAGGTGGAACATCAGATGAAGAATGTGGAGAAGAGGAACTTCAGGCTGGTTTAAAGATGAACATGGAGCTCTGACAGTTGGGTTGTTTGTTGGGAAGGAATGAAAAGTGGCAACGTTCCCTTCACAGCCTGGAACGCTGGATTTCTCCACCACCGTTCTGGTTGCTGGTTGGTGTTGTGGTGGTGTGTAAATGTGGGGGTGTAAATATTAACCAGCCTGGCCCGTTTATCCTCCCTCCTCTGTAAAAGCAGGATTTGTATCTGAAGAACAAAGTTAGGGCTGTGTATTGGCAAGAACCTGGCGATACAGTATGTATCGTGATACAGCGGTCACGATTCAATATATAGTGATATATTGTGATACTGCGAGTAAAGTGATATACTGTGATTTTTCAAATCCTACTATTAAACACACCACTGTATGAACAGGTTTATCAATGCTTACAATAGCATTGCGCTCTTGTGCTGCTTGTTAATGTTGGAGTGGAGCTGAAAAAATGGATTACAGCACTGCCATCTAGTGGTCAGAGGTTTAAACAACACACAGTGATTCACTGTCTGAGTATCGATACTCTGTTTTTGAGAATCGATACAGTATCACCAAACATAATATCTTGATATTCGATATTTTGATATTTTCTTACACCCCTACAGGGTATGTACAGTTCTGAGTACTGAACTCTCAGTATTACTCTGTAGAACACTGTACATACAGGTTTACGGTCTATGCCAGGTTCAGTGAAGGTGAGTTGGGAGAGCGTTCAGTAATAGACGGAGGAAGAAAGCACGCAGAGGGCGTGTGTGGACGTCCCATTGGGACGGTGTCCGCAGGACGTCCCACCCCAGGGGTTGGTGCACAATGGCAGCTGTTAATCCTGTCACAGCCAGCTTTCTGCCCGCACTCACACCAGATGTGCTGGATTAATATTAAAATAGACGAGTGCTAGAACGAGGTCAGAAAGGTCAAGTTGACACGCGGCTGGTTCTGTCAGTCTTTGTACGTGTGTGTGTGTGTGTGTGTGTGTGAGCGTCTTTGACCATCACAGCTGCGTCTCAGGGAGGCGTGCCGTCCCGCCCGGTCATTTTTTATTTGTCGTCCGTCCTGTCGGGTCCACTCGTCCCCCCGGGCCTTCTCCTCGCCTCGCCTTTTCTCCATCACTCTCTTTTTGTCCTTTAACAGCGCTGAGCGTGTCCCAATGCAGAGCCGACGGTGCAACCATTCGTCCGACATGCACCACCTGACCGTCCAGGTACGTCACGTATACACGTACAGACGTACGCTGATATATTTCTCTATATATTGATACACAGATTAATATATATATATATATATGTATGTACATCCACTGCTGGTGTCCTTCTTACCGCTTTCTCCCGCCGGTGCGTTTGTCTTAGTCATATATGCCGTGCGTCCATTTTCGCTGTCCCTGTAACGCCTGTTGTCCAGTCAGTGCAGTCGTATGCACAAGTGTTGGTGTTGTAGGTGAACATATTTAAAATCTTTTTTTTTTCTGCAATTTTCAGCAAATTTTGCTACAAAATTAGTATAAATATAATAAAAACATAGAAAATAGAAATTGTGTCATATTTTCTGATTAGTTTTTTATTCAAATAAACAATAATGGAAATAAACAGTAACTGTGCTTTAAATGTGGTTTATGTTGATCTTTGTAGCAGATATGTATTTATTTTTAATAATAAAAATAATAAAATAGAAATTAGAAAATGTGTCAAAACTTTTGCACAAGTCATATTTTCTGATTAGTTTGTTATTCAAATAATAATAAAAGAAAATAAACAGTGACTGTGCTTTAAATGTGGTTTATGTTGTTCTTTGTAGCAGATATGTATTTATTTTTAATAATAAAAATAATAAAATAGAAATTAGAAAATGTGTCAAAACTTTTGCACAGTCATATTTTCTGATTAGTTTGTTATTCAAATAATAATAAAAGAAAATAAACAGTGACTGTGCTTTAAAATGTGGTTTATGTTGTTTGTTGTAGCAGATATGTATTTATTTTAATAATAAAAATAATAAAATAGAAAATAGAAAATGTGTTATAACTTTTGCACAAGTCATATTTTCTGATTAGTTTGTTATTCAAATAAAAATAAAGGAAATACACAGTGACCGTGTTGTTTGATGTAGCAGATATGTATTTATTTTTAGTAATAAAAATAAAATAGAAATTAGAAAATGTGTCAAAACTTTTGCACAAGTCATATTTTCTTATTAGTTTGTTATTCAAATAAATAATAAAGGAAATAAACAGTAGCTGTGCTTTAAAATGTGGTTTGTGTTGTTCATTGTAGCAGATATGTATTTATTTTTAATAATAATAATAATAATAATAATATCTATTTGATCAGAGGTGCATAAGACTGTGGCTGTAGTTAAGATATTGTTAGTGTTGCGGTCACTTGTTGTCGTGTGGTATTGGATCAGAGATCAGCTGTTTCTGTAAATTCTGTATACAGAATGTGACGGTTTGTTTATGTTGTTTGTTTGATGCTGTTTGCAGTCGATTCTGTGTATCATCATCTGCTATAATGTAATCAGTGTTCATTAGGAAAATAGAAAAATGCTATTAAAATTCATATTTAATTAAGTATAAAATTCTAGTAAAATGCAAATTGTATTTGTGATTGAGCTTCTAAAATTAACTCAAATAATAAAACATAAATATATATATATATATATAAATATCATAGTTATTTGTTTTCTACATTTATTATAATATATAACATAAATCATGATATAATTTGAAAGATTGTTGCATAATAAATAAATAAGAACTAAAAACATACTACAAGCATAATATATCAGTACAGTAAAACAATAAATAGTCATATTTCTATATTTCTATTCTACAGACACTACTATTGCTACTACTACTAATAATAGAAAATGGTTAAATTAGGTTATTTGTACACATTACTTAATTATATGCATTATATAATAATAATATAAAAATAGTTTTAATAGTAAAGTATTAGTATAGTAAAATGTTATGTATTAGTATACATAAAAATGTATAGAAATATGTATAAATAATCATAAAACTATGAATTATAATGTGCTAAAAATATGCTTAGGCTTCTGATTTTATTACATTTGTAAATATATACGGTTATTTATACTATAATAATGACTAAATACAAAAATATTACAAATATTACTATAAGATTACAGTATATCAGTATATACAGTATATCAATAATAAATAACTTAACAGAATAATAAAATAATTAAATAAGTCATTTTAACAGTAATAAATCATAATGTAGCTTAAAAACAATAACCCTACATAAATAATATTTATATAAATAATGTTTATATAAAATACGTGTATATTATAAGTAAGGCTTGTTTATGGAGCTTAGCGGTCTGTAAAGCGGCACGGCTGAAGCAGCTTCCACTAGTGACAGCCCTCGTTATCTCCCTAATTATCTCATTAACAGTCATTGGGGCTCGTTAAGAGCCAGAACCTCCCTTATGGAATGTGATGGCTTTGATAAGGTGGATACGCTGCTTCTCCTCCTCAACCAGCTTCAGAGCTACTAATTACACACTGGACGCCCTCGTTAGCTGTTTTGACAGCTAATTAATTCTTTTGATTATACACATTATGGTCTTTTGTAACTGTTAAATAGTTCTTTATTAATTATTAAATATCAAGACTATTAGATATGAAGGTGGAGACTCATGAGGTTCTATTGTTATTACTCGTCTGTTCTTCAGTAATTAATTAGAGATTAACGAGTTTCAGCCCAATTTATTCTGATGTCAACAACAAAACAGTAACACTTTCAGTTTGTGGGCGGAGCAGTGTTTTAGCTACGCCCCTGTATTGTAGTGCAGGAGGTCAGACTGCGTCCCTGTCCTTCAAGGTCACCTGGTAAGCAGTTAGATTGTATTGTAAAGTCCAGAACTCTGTGTCAGTGTGAGCGGTCACCACCGCAACACGCATTTTTGACCATTTAATGAACGTTTAATGTAAAATATACTGATTTTGTGTTTAAAGTTATGTATGCTGGTCATGTACTGACTAGTATTTTTAACTTCTCAAAATAAGCTAAAATAATCAGCATCGTAACAGTCTCTACTGAAACAGTCACCACCAAAACAGTCAGTACTGAAAATGTCAGAACTGAAACAGGCAGTACTGAAACAGTCACCACAGAAACAGGCAGTACTAAAACAGTCACCACCAAAACAGTCAGTACTGAAATAGTGAGGACTGAATCAGTCACCACTAAAACAGTCACCACCAAAACAGTCAGTACTGAAACAGTCAGGACTGAATCAGTCACCACTGAAACAGTCAGTACTGAAACAGTCACCACCGAAATAGGCAGTACTAAAACAGTCACTACTGAAACAGTCAGAACTGAAACAGTCACCACCAAAACAGTCAGTACTGAAACAGTCAGGACTCAGTCAGTCACCACCAAAACAGTCAGTACTGAAACAGTCAGTACTGAATCAGTCACCACCGAAACAGTCAGTATGGAAACAGTCACCACCGAAATAGTCAGTACTGAAACAGTCAGAACCGAAACAGACAGTACTAAAACAGCCACCACCGAAACAGTCAGTACTGAAACAGTCACCACCGAAACAGGCAGTACTGAAACAGTCACCACCGAAACAGACACCACCGAAACAGACAGTACTAAAACAGCCACCACCGAAACAGTCAGTACTAAAACAGTCAGGACTGAAAGTCACCACCAAAACAGTCAGTACTGAAACAGTCAGGACTGAGTCAGTCACCACTAAAACAGTCACCACCAAAACAGTCAGTACTGAAACAGTCAGGACTGAAACAGTCACCACCGAATCAGTCACCACCGAAACAGTCACCACTGAAACAGTCAGAACTAAAACAGTCAGAACTGAAACAGTCAGGACTGAAACAGTCAGTACTGAAACAATCACCACTGAAACAGTCAGTACTGAAACAGTCAGGACTCAGTCAGTCACCACCAAAACAGTCAGTACTGAAACAGTCACCACCGAAACAGACACCACCGAAACAGACAGTACTAAAACAGCCACCACCGAAACAGTCAGTACTAAAACAGTCAGGACTGAAAGTCACCACCAAAACAGTCAGTACTGAAACAGTCAGGACTGAGTCAGTCACCACTAAAACAGTCACCACCAAAACAGTCAGTACTGAAACAGTCAGGACTGAAACAGTCACCACCGAATCAGTCACCACCGAAACAGTCACCACTGAAACAGTCAGAACTAAAACAGTCAGAACTGAAACAGTCAGGACTGAAACAGTCAGTACTGAAACAATCACCACTGAAACAGTCAGGACTGAAACAGTCAGGACTGAAACAGTCAGTACTGAAACAGTCACCACCGAAACAGGCAGTACTGAAACAGTCACCACCGAAACAGCCACCACCGAAACAGACAGTACTAAAACAGCCACCACCGAAACAGTCAGTACTAAAACAGTCAGGACTGAAACAGTCACCACCAAAACAGTCAATACTGAAACAGTCAGGACTGAGTCAGTCACCACTAAAACAGTCACCACCAAAACAGTCAGTACTGAAACAGTCAGGACTGAATCAGTCACCACTGAAACAGTCAGTACTGAATCAGTCACCACCGAATCAGTCACCACCGACACAGTCAGAACTGAAACAGTCAGAACTGAAACAGTCAGAACTGAAACAGTCAGGACTGAAATAGTCAGTACTGAAACAATCACCACTGAAACAGTCAGTACTAAAACAGTCAGGACTGAAACAGTCAGGACTGAAACAGTCAGGACTGAAACAGTCAGTACTGAAACAATCACCACTGAAACAGTCAGTACTAAAACAGTCAGGACTGAAACAGTCAGGACTGAAACAGTCAGTACTGAAACAATCACCACTGAAACAGTCAGTACTGAAACAGTCAGTACTGAAACAATCACCACTGAAACAGTCAGAACTGAAACAGGACTGAAACAGTCAGTACTGAAACAGTCAGTACTGAAACAATCACCACTGAAACAGTCAGAACTGAAACAGGACTGAAACAGTACTGAAACAGTCAGGACTGAAACAGTCAGGACGGGTGACTGACTGTTCCTGTCGTTCGTGCTTGTTTGACAGGTACAGAATCACGTTGCTTGAGGAGCGAGCTCTGAGATGGGGGGATGAGGTCATAATGATTTACATTGTCCATTTATGACGAAGCACTGTTGAATGCCCTGGTCACAGTGATCAATACTCATTTAATCAACATGCACATCAATCACTAGACTAATCAATTGGCCAGACTGCCCTTCAATTACTGCGAGCTCTTCAAATGCAGCTATGGTCACTCGTCGCATTAGCTAGCAGAAATGCTCAGTAGTGATATTCACCTCTACAAAACAGAACGTATACCATACCTACTGACATATATATATATATACTTTATATCCAGCTGTACTTCATATCCCTGGATGGATGGATTGATGCATGAGTTGCTGTCTAGGTGGATGGAGAAAATGGTGGTGGTGGTTGTAGGGTGGGGGGGTGCCGTGGTGGTCAATGTCTTGCATTTTTGGTTCTTCGCTGCTTCACCTCCCTGGCACTGCCCCCGATCTGAAACTAGCCCACTGGGATTGAATGTCAGATGTAGTACATTGGCTTCGCTCTAGATGAGGAAGACTCGCAGCCTCCTCCTGATGTTACTGATGGCTGTTGTTGCCATTTGGGTACCGTCCTGTCTTGCAGCTGGGGTCGGTCCCGAGGGGGTCAGATTCCTGCCACAGAGACCTTTACTTTGCATGGAGGCTCTTTTTAGTGGATCTTTTATGGCTTTGCACCAAAGAAAGCTTTTCCATTAGATGCCAAAGATCTTGAACGACCAAGGAACCAGGAACATTAAGTCAGTCAGAGCATTATCTGGGGGTCATGTGGTTGCAGTGGATGGTTACAGGCCTTAATCAAGAACCCAACCATGAATGTCCAGTTAGTCTTGGGATTTAAACCCATGACCCCCAGGCTTTAACTATGGGTCATGTGGTTGCAGTGGATGGTTACAGGCCTTGATCGAGAACCCAACTCCCAACTATGAATGTCCAGTTAGTCCTGGGATTTGAACCCATGACCTCCGGGCTTTACCTATGGGTCATGTGGTTACAGTGGATGGTTACAGGCCTTGATCAAGAACCCAACCATGAATGTCCAGTTAGTCCTGGGATTTAAGCCCATGACCCCCAGGCTTTAACTATGGGTCATGTGGTTACAGTGGATGGTTACAGGCCTTGATCAAGAGCCCAACCATAAATGTTCAGTTAGTCCTGGGATTTAAACCCATGACCCCCAGGCTTTACCCTAGGGTTCAGGTGCTTGCAGTGGATGGTTACAGGCTTTGATCAAGAACCTGACCATGAATGTCCATTTGGTCCTGGGATTTGAACCCATGACCCCCAGGCTTTAACTATGGGTCATGTGGTTGCAGTGGATGGTTACAGGCCTTGATCGAGAACCCAACTCCCAACTATGAATGTCCAGTTAGTCCTGGGATTTAAACCCATGACCCCCAGGCTTTACTCTAGGGTTCAGGTGCTTGCAGTGGATGGTTACAGGCCTTGATCAAGAACCCAACCATGATTGTCCAGTTAGTCCTGGGATTTAAACCCATGACCCCCAGGCTTTACCCTAGGGTTCAGGTGCTTGCAGTGGATGATTACAGGCCTCGATCAAGAACCCGACCATGAATGTCCATTTGGTCCTGCGATTTGAACCCATGACCCCCAGGCTTTAACTATGGGTCATGTGGTTGCAGTGGATGGTTACAGGCCTTGATCGAGAACCCAACTCCCAACTATGAATGTCCAGTTAGTCCTGGGATTTAAACCCATGACCCCCAGGCTTTACCCTAGGGTTCAGGTGCTTGCAGTGGATGGTTACAGGCCTTGATCAAGAACCCAACCATGATTGTCCAGTTAGTCCTGGGATTTAAACCCATGACCCCCAGGCTTTACCCTAGGGTTCAGGTGCTTGCAGTGGATGGTTACAGGCCTCGATCAAGAACCCGACCATGAATGTCCATTTGGTCCTGCGATTTGAACCTATGACCTCTGCGCTTTACCTATGGGTCATGAGGCTGCAGTGGATGGTTACAGCTTTTGATTGAGAACCCAGCTCCCAACTATGAATGTCCAGTTAGTCCTGGGATTTGAACCCATGACCTCCACGCTTTACCTATGGGTCATGTGGTTGCAGTAAATGGTTACAGGCCTTAATCAAGAACCCAACCATGAATGTCCATTTGGTCCTGGGATTTGAACCCATGACCTCCACGCTTTACCTATGGGTCATGTGGTTGCAGTAGATGGTTACAGGCCTTGATCAAGAACTCAACCATGAATGTCCATTTGGTCCTGTGATTTGAACCCATGACCTCCGCGCTTTACCTATGGGTCATGTGGTTGCAATAGATGGTTACAGGCCTTGATCAAGAACCCGACCATAAATATCCATTTGGTCCTGGGATTTGAACCCATGACCTGGTTGCTGGCTTACCTTCCCTGCCACTAGGCTACCACCCACTGTATAACTGGTGCAGTCCAGGCTGGAGGCTTAATTAAACACTATTAGCGGTCTGACTTATGGCTGACTGCTGAGTTTTGACCTGAACAACAGCTGGTGCTAAAGTCTGAATAGTGTAATTGATTAGCAGCCTCATAAACGATGGCACACATTATCTCTGGCAGTCCTCCAGACGCTGAAAACATCATGTACTCATACTTCTTCTCAGGGTGAACCACATCATATCCTCATATAGTATCCTTGTCTAAACTAAACTTTGTAGGAGTGAGTCTACTTCGAGTCACAAGT
>CM038716.1:9566765-9579265 GCA_021613375.1 Megaleporinus macrocephalus
TGAGGTGTTAACAGACGGTCAGCGTTCGCTGAAAAGGTGCTGCTCTGCCGAGAGTCGGCTGAACTGCAGGGCTGCTCTCTCGTTCTGCTGAAAGAAAAAAGGAAATAAAAGAACAAAAGCAAACTGACGCGTGAAGGTCGCTCGTCTAAACAGCCTGTAAAACCCGGCGTGGCAGACGGTTCCAAAAAACCAGAGAGGAAACGGTTTGAGGATCTGAAAGAGAGAATCTCATCTCCACTTTACTGGACTCTTCATCTCCACAGCCTCGGTCCGGTTCAGGGGGTGACTGTAGTGATGAGATATGAAAGCAGGCAGAGAGGAGCTAGTATGATTTAGTGCACTGATCATATTAAACTGGAGGGGTAACAAAGTGAGGGGGTAACTAGGCAGGGGGTACCTCCTCTCCCACCTCTTCTCTCTCTCTTTATCAAATCATGGGCTCAAGTCTACTCTTCACACATTAACAGCATGCTTAGTGTTTCAGTTGATTTGAAATAGTGCATCCATCCATTCATCTGTTCATCCATCCGTCCATAATTCCTTCCATCCCTCCATCTATCCATTCATATATCCATCTTTCCAACCATCAGTCCATCTATCTGTCTATCCATCCATCTTTTCATCAATCTATCCATTCATCCATCCTCCATCCATCCATCCAAACATTTACGCATCTGTCCATCCAACCATCAGTCCATCCATTTATCCATCCATCCAGTCCTCTATCCATCCACACAATAACTGAATGGTTAGTGTTTCATTTGGCTTAAAATAGTAATCCATTCGTCAATTGATCCATCCGTCCATCTGTCCGGCCACCCATCCATCTGTTCATCAGTCCATCTATCCACAATTCTCTCCATCCATCCCTACATCTACCATCCATCCATTTATTCATCTGTCTATCCATTCATCCATCCATCAATCCATCCATTCATCCATCTGTCCACTCATCTGTCCTTCATTCATCCATCCATCCATTCATTCATGCATCTGTCCATCCAACAATCAGTCCATCCATTTATCCATCTATCTACCCATCCACACAACTGTTTCAGTTGGCTTAAAAAAGTAAATCCATTCGTTAATCGATCCATCCATTCATCCGTCCGTCCGTTCATCCATCCAGCCCTTCATGCATCTGTCCATCCAACCATCAGTCCATCCATCCATCCATCTATCCATCCATACATCAATCTATTCATTCATCCATCCATCCATTTAATATCTGTCCATCCATCTATTAATTCATGCATCTATCCATCCAACCATCCTTCCATCCATTCTTCCATCCATCCACTATCTAAGCTGCTTGTCCTCCTAGCTTGCAGGAGCTAACTTACCTCCTATCTTATCTTATCAGTGGTTACTGACTGTGGCAGAATAGGAAGTGTTTGTAACCTGTCAGTCAAAAACCTGCCCAGGTTTTTCTGATTCGTGCTATTTTAATAGGCAGGGCAGGTTTATTTGTAGAGCACCTTTCATACACAGTGGCAACTCAAAGTGCTTTACATAAAGAAAGAAATAAGAAACAAAGAAATAAGAAATATAAGAAATATAATTATTTAAAAGAAAGAGAATTAAACATAAAAGTGAAGAATGAGGTTTAAGAGTGATGTAGGACTGCGTGCTGAGGTCCGTTCTTCCGGCTTATGTTTTTCTTTACCGTGCGTTACTCCTTCACCCCACCAGAGCCAGCTCTGCATATACTGCTCGGCCCTAGAGGCTCAGCCTTATTCCAGAAACTACACTAAAGATTTCTCTTATACACGCTATTTTCCATGACGACACTGGGGGGCATCTTTGTTTACTTTGTGTTAGAACATTCGGTGCGAGCGTGGATACGTTGATACTAATTACAAGCAAAACGACAACAAACATATAAAACACTAGAATAACATGTTCAGTTAGAGGGAGTCAGTAATTAGAAGAAGATGAAAACTTGGCTTGAACTACAGAGTTACGAACACAGCACATAAAGATCAGAGTGTTGGGGGGCCGCCTTCCAAAGAAGACCACCTGCGTCTATAACTGAAGCTCTAAATTTAAAACCTCCACCCAAACCTCCGTATGTCTGCTCTTACCATTCTGTGGAGGAGAACCAGCACCAGAGCTTCCTTATCCAGAGAAATGTCTCGCTTATGAAGCTCCGAGGAAGCAGACGTGTCGGTGCTGGTGAGTCTATCAGTTCAGTAACTGTTCTCTGATCAGTGTCCACCGCGCTAGGCTATCTGGACTGTAACTAACACCCACGCAGAGTGGCTCGGGCAGCTGGCTGGACTTGGGTTTAACCGGCTTTCAGAAATATAAACTCACCGTCTGTGTGTAGGAGGACACGCCCACCTTCCCACTGTGCAGGTACTGATACGCTTCAGTACTTTCATAGTTTTTCATTACTGAACCGCTTACACCTTCCGAGAGTACAGAGTAATTAAACATGTCTCCATAAGTAACCTCAGACCACCTTCTCATATCACCCACCCACTGTGTTATTAACCTCAGACCACCTTCTCATATCACCCACCCACTGTGTTACTAACCTCAGACCACCTTCTCATATCACCCACCCACTGTGTTATTAACCTCAGACCACCTTCTCATATCACCCACCCACTGTGTTACTAACCTCAGACCACCTTCTCATATCATCCACCCACTGTGTTACTAACCTCAGACCACCTTCTCATATCATCCACCCACTGTGTTACTAACCTCAGACCACCTTCTCATATCATCCACCCACTGTGTTATTAACCTCGGAGGAGACAGTCTTGTCCCATTAGAACTTCTTACTGTCTCTCTGGTCTCCTCCCATGTAACTGTGTTCATTTTGGTTAGCTGAGCGGAAGTTCTAACATAAAGGCGGAACAAACACACGCTTGAAAGTGGGTGTGGCCAAATACGGTGAATATCGTCATATAAGTAGATGATTCTTGGGGTTGCCAGGGTCCAGTCCACGGTATCAACAGGTAATAGAAATATTGGACCAAAGTTAAACATCTGGTTGTGTTTAAAGAATGTTTCGAGGGTCTTTTAGAAATGAGCTCATTTGCTCTGATGCAGGTTTACATACTTTGAACATTCTGACCAGCAGCTTCATGAGGAGCCACATGAGCTGCTTCTCTAACAGGACTGAAGAAGATAGTGTAGATGCTGAGATCTTGTTCTGATAAACAGAGTTGGGGGTTTTATAGCTCTTATAAAAATATACATTCTCATTATATATATATATATAAACTGAATATAATAGGAAAATCGAATGGCGAGTGAAGAAAGAAAAGAGGAACGAGTGAAGCAAAGCATCTGTGTTCTAATCTCGTTCAGATGAAGAGCTGGAGGAAAGAAGGAGGTGTTGAAGACGCAATCAGAATATGCCTTACTCCTAAATGGAGGTGAAATTGCTTCAGCGTGAGGAGAAAAATGGAAATGGGAAATGCTTGGGTGATGAACCACTAGCCTCTGAAATGTGTGGAAGGACAGTAATAAAAGGTGGAGGCACTTCTGCTCCATTTTCACCCACTCACTGTCCACTGTATCAGCTCCACTGACCATACAGGACCTCCACTCACTGTCCACTGTATCAGCTCCACTGACCATACAGGACCTCCACTCACTGTCCACTGTATCAGCTCCACTGACCATACAGGACCTACACTCACTGTTCACTGTATCAGCTCCACTGACCATACAGGACCTCCACTCACTGTCCACTGTATCAGCTCCACTGACCATACAGGACCTCCACTCACTGTTCACTGTATCAGCTCCACTGACCATACAGGACCTCCACTCACTGTCCACTGTATCAGCTCCACTGACCATACAGGACCTACACTCACTGTCCACTGTATCAGCTCCACTGACCATACAGGACCTCCACTCACTGTCCACTGTATCAGCTCCACTGACCATACAGGACCTCCTCTCACTGTCCACTGTATCAGCTCCACTGACCATACAGGAGCTCCACTTACAGACTGTAGTTCATCTGATTCTCTGTATACTTTATTACTCTGTTCTTTAATGATCAGGACCCCCACAGGACCCCCACAGAGCAGCTACTATTAGGGAGGTGGGTCATTCTCAGCGCTGCAGTGACACTGACCTGGTGGTGGTGTGTTAGTGTGTGTTGTGCTGGTTTAAGTGTATCAGATCTGATCTAAGTGGATGAGTCTGATCCACTCGTACCAGCACAACACACACTAACACACCAGTCAGAGTCAGGTTGCCAGTCAGATTGGTTGAATCTGAGTCGAGTCTCAAGTCAGTTAAGATTAGGTCAGATCATGAGTCTGTTAAGGGTGAATCAGTGGAGTCACAAGCTATTACAAGATGAATCTGAGTCAGGTCACGAGTCAGTAGAGAGTCATTTTCAGTTGAGTCGTGAGTCAGTAGAGGGTTATTTTGAGTTGAGTCGTGAGTCAGTAGAGGGTCATTTTGAATTGAGTCACGAGTCAATAGAGAGTCATTTTCAGTTGAGTCGTGAGTCAGTAGAGGGTTATTTTGAGTTGAGTCGTGAGTCAGTAGAGGGTCATTTTGAGTTCAGTCGTGAGTCAGTAGAGGGTCATTTTGAATTGTGTCGTGAGTCAGTAGAGAGTCATTTTGAGTTCAGTCGTGAGTCAGTAGAGGGTCATTTTGAGTTGAGTCGTGAGTCAGTAGAGCGTCATTTTGAATTGAGTCGTGAGTCAGTAGAGCGTCATTTTGAATTGAGTCATGAGTCACTAGAGCGTCATTTTGAGTTGAGTCGTGAGTCAGTAGAGCGTCATTTTGAGTTGAGTCACGAGTCAGTAGAGGATCATTTTGAGTTGAGTCGTGAGTCAATAGAGGGTAATTTTGAGTTGAGTTGTGAGTCAGTAAAGGGTCATTTTGAGTTGAGTCACGAGTCAATAGAGGGTCATTTTGAGTTGAGTCACGAGTCAGTAGAGGGTCATTTTGTGTTAAGTTGTGAGTCAGTAGAGGGTCATTTTGAATTGAGTCGTGAGTCAATAGAGGGTCATTTTGAGTTGAGTCACGAGTCAGTAGAGGGTCTTTTTGTGTTAAGTTGTGAGTCAATAGAGGGTCATTTTGAGTTGAGTCACGAGTCAATAGAGGATCATTTTGAGTTGAGTCACGAGTCAATAGAGGGTCATTTTGACTTGAGTTGTGAGTCAGTAGAGGGTCATTTTGAGTTGAGTCACATGTTGGTTAAAGGCAAATGTGTGTTGAATTGTGAGTCAGTAGAGGCAGAATGCAAATTCAGTCACAAGACAGACAAGTCTGGGTTGGGTCAGTTGCTAGTTAGAGGTAATGTTGAGGCAAGTAAATAGCGAGACAAGATCAAGTCATGTTGAGCATTTGACCGGAGTCTGAGTCACTGACTCTGTAGGTCAGATTTAGATTTAGTACATCTGTATTCCTTTCAAAAGACTATTAAATGATTTGGAGCCAGTAGAGGAAGAGTCGGCTGTGCAGGGAAATTTTTTTTTGGAATTTTCTAGTATTTGGGATTGTTCAATAGCAGCCAACAGACCTGTTCCCTGAATCCTCAGATTCCTAAACACTTCCGTTTGACATGAAAAGCACTTACAGTTGTCCGGGGCAGCTCTAGCTGGGCAGAAATTTGGAATTTAAAATTCAGAATTTAGAATTTCTCTACCTTGTGATGGATTGTTCTGCACCGTCAGCACCGGGATAGACTCCAGCACCTTCCTGCGCTTTGGAAATTGAGCAGTTCAGATAAATAAATAAATTCTGAAATGAAATTTGAAATTCCAAAATTTTAAAATTTCAAAATTTCAAAATCTTGAAACTTTAAAATTTCAAAATTTGAATTTTCCAAAAACTGACACATGGCAAATGTGACAGAGCCAGGCTTAAACCTGACCACCCCACTAGTCAGTGACCCTCACCTCCCAGACAGTTTGGCTGCTCCTGTTGTTGCGAAATCAAGGGAGTCAAAACACACGGTCTCAGCAGAAACTCCTGAATAGGATTTCGATCGAGTTTCTGGAGCTTTTGTTGTTGCTTTATTTTTTCTTTACTGTCTCGCTCTTTCGCTCCCGCTTTCTCTCCACCCCTCCCTGTCTCCTTCAACTGTTATCCTCTACCTGCATGTCCCATTTTCCTCCTTTTGCTCTTTCTCTCTCTCTCCGGGGACGTAATTACCTCTTGTTATTCGTCTCTCTATGCTACCTTTCTGCCTCCCCTCGTTCCGGATTCTGGACAAATCGCTAGCTTGCATTATTCATCCAAGAAACTCCACGCTCTGTCACTTCTCCTTCTTCTGCCGCGTAACAGAACCCGCCGCCTTCTTTCTCCTCGGCTCCTGGCGCAGTGCGGATTTGAAAGGAGAAAGCCCGGAATAGGGAACGGGGCTGTCTGACTCTATAGACTCAGGCAAACAGCTTGCTAAGCGCTGAGATTCCGAGTCAGCTCTGGGCCGCATTAAAGTCCTTCACGCCAATGCGCGGCGTTCGCCGGTGAAAGGCTCCGTGATTGGTTGCGGAAACTCAATTTGCAGGCCTCGCCGTAGCTAAACTCCGGGTCAGGAAATGGAAAACGCTGGAACGCGGGATGAACAGGACAGATAGGACTTATTATGCTCCATTTACATCGGAGCGGAAAACACCTCCGGGAATCTGACCCCATCCTTTAATGGCATGTTATTATTATTCAGAAGGTGACGGCGACGTTCCCACGCTCGCTCACCTCTGTTGAGATGTGGGCTGAGAATCTCCAGCTCTCTGGGATTCGGATATTCCAACCTCTACAGCGAGGAATGCCGTTGACTGATTGAAGGAATATGAAATACAATGCAAGCCTAAGTCATAGAACCACACGGGCTCTGGATTCAACCTTTCAATTGAGATGTGGGCTGAGAATCTCCAGCTCTTTGGGATTCGGATATTCCAACCTCTACAGCGAGGAATGCCGTTGACTGATTGAAGGAATATGAAATACAATGCAAGCCTAAGTCATCGAACCACACGGGCTCTGGATTCAACCTTTCAATTGAGATGTGGGCTGAGAATCTCCAGCTCTTTGGGATTCAGATATTCCAACATCTACAGCGAGGAACGCCGTTGACTGATTGAAGGAATATGAAATAAAATGCAAGCCTAAGTCATAGAACCACACAGGCTCTGGATTCAACCTTTCAATTGAGATGTGGGCTGAGAATCTCCAGCTCTCTGGGATTCGGATATTCCAACCTCTACAGCGAGGAACGCCGTTGACTGATTGAAGGAATATGAAATACAATGCAAGCCTAAGTCATCGAACCACACGGGCTCTGGATTCAACCTTTCAATTGAGATGTGGGCTGAGAATCTCCAGCTCTTTGGGATTCGGATATTCCAACGTCTACAGCGAGGAACGCCGTTGACTGATTGAAGGAATATGAAATACAATGCAAGCCTAAGTCATAGAGCCACACGGGCTCTGGATTCAACCTTTCAATTGAGATATGGGCTGAGATTCTCCAGCTTTCCAGAAAGATTGAAAGACTGGACTAGGATTTGGATTGAGATGGAAGGATCGATCGGCTATGCATCGGTGATCGGCTGATATTTCTCCAATTCAGCCAATCCTGAGAGCCGATCGATGGCAAATGAGCTTAATTTCTGTATTCGTTGAAACCCCCTCCGGTCAGCTCCTTTTCAACCAGGAATGAACCAAGAGATGTTTATACTTCCCACAGGTAGCTTCAAACCAACATCTCATATGTTCTGAGATGTTCTAATATGTTCTAATTAAAAGCAGCCACGTATCTTGTATCTATCTATCAATCCATCCATCCATCCATCATCTTCCACTTTATCCAGCTAGTTGGGGTCACGGGGGGCTGGAGCCAATTCCAGCATCATCAGGCGAAAGTAGGGTACACTGTGGACAGGTGGCCAATCCATCGCATGGCCAACACACACTCACTCACACACTTACTCACACCTACGAGCAGTTTAGAGTGAGGATCCTAAACCCACTCAAGCACGGGGAGAACATACACACTCCACACAGAACGTTCTGGATATCTCATATGTGTGTGAGAATGGTCCTAACTCAGTTTCAGCCCAGGTTTAAAGTCCTGGCTGGACCACCAAGAGCTCACTCCTCTTACTGAACAAGAGAAAGTGTGGAGGAGAATAAAAGAGAGATAAACTGTTGAGATGTGAAACTTAGTTAACAAGACTAAACATTTTATTTACTTTTTTTATTATAAATAAACACTTTATGATGCACTGTTTTCAAAATCATTTTAAATGGAGCCCTTGTTTTTACTTAAAGTGATGAAAAAAGCATTTAAGTTCAGTATTTAAACAGTAAATATACTGAAATATACTGAACGGTATGTGTGATGTGTTGGTGTTTCAGTAGCTGATGGTATAAGATGCTGATACTAGACTACTTCAGTAAACAGGATACACCACTGAATCAGAACACACGGTAGAGATGATGATGGTCCAGGCCTTGGTCTGAGGAGATCTCCTTAAGGTGGACCTTACTGAACTCTAATTAAACACCCCTGCTCTATAGGCTCAGGCAAACAGCCAGCTAAGCTCTGAGATTCAGAATCCTTCACTGTGATTGGTTGCAGAAACTCAATTTGCAGGCTCTGGACTCTGGACTGCGGGATGAACAGGACAAATAGAACTTATTACGCTCCATTTAAACCAGAGCGGAAAACACCTCCGGGAATCTGACCCCGTCCTTTAATGGCATATTCAGAAGGTGCTGGTGACGTTCCCGCGCTCGCTCACCTCATTATCTGCCATAACGGCGCTTATTGTTCATGCTCATTCTGTATCATTAAAATTCCCCTCTGACAGCATTTGATTGCACTCGGTGCAGCGTGTGCTAACCTGTGAAGATGAAGCTACGCGGAATTTTACCTTTTAAGACCCCCCGGCCCCCCAACCAGGTTTACTAAAAAAATTTTTCCCTACTTCGTTTGAACCCGACAGGTGTCATTTACATTGTGTGAAAATTTCATGATGGACCAATAGAAATGCTCCAAAATAGCTTGGAAAAAATTCTGGTTCCATTGACTTACATTGAAAGTGAAGAAGGTTATCTTTAGATATCATCGCTGTCTAATGTCTGAAAAACGAATATCTTCAAAAGTGTGTTTTTACAGGAGAGAACAAAAACATACTTTACTTTCAATGGAAGTCAATGGAACCAGAGTTTTTTCCAAGCTGTTTTGGAGCACTTCTATTGGTCCATTCATTATGAAATTTTCAGACAGTGTAAAGGACCATTGGCGAGTTCAAAAGATGTAGAAAACTCAAAATCGACAAAAATGGAGATGATTTTCATTGGACAGCGTTGATGTTCTGCTGTGCTTCTACAAGATCCTTGTTCACAGTGGAAGCGACGATTCCTTGTATTCTAAGCAAATGTTGTTGGTAACATCAGAAAAGGTTGGGATTGAATGGAAAATGCTTTTCCAAAATGTACTGTAGCTTGTATTGCAGCAACTTATATAACATTTATCCTTTTAGTCCTGAGCCACATCCACCACATATGGGTTTCCTAAGGGTACACTGTAAACCCGGATAAGTTGATTGTACTTAAAGAGTTTGAGTGATTGCCTTAAAATATTTAAGTAATACAAACTATAGAAAATCTAATGGTTTGAGTAAAATCAACTTAAATATCAAATAGACTGGAAGTGATCATTTGAGTTGAATATAATGAAATCTAAATTGTTTGTAAAATCAAACCTACTGACCATTTAATTCAACTCAACATTAAGTTTCCTGTAATCAGAATTAAAACTTAAAACTAGTCTCTATAAAAAGCTGATGTTTTCCTACATCAAAAGAACACAGACAGCAGTTACATTTAGTTTAATTTTATTTAAAACTACATCACTGGGATCATCTAGGATGACTCTGACTCTTGAAGGGTTCAGTAGTGATGATGACTGGTTTTGATTGGTCTAGTTAGAAAACTGTTTATCTTACAATAATTCTTAAATACAGTTTACACATTGAAATGATAAAAACACAGTAAATTACATTTTCTAACTTTAGATCAGCATCAACTGCAGAACAACAGTTTTACACCACTTGAACACGGAAAACAACTTACCAAGTTCCAGAATGAGAAAAAGAGGGAAGATGGCAGCTTGGTTAATTGTAGTCCTCTGTAGTTCTTCAAGAAAAGAAAACAATGGAGAAAATGTCCACTGTAGAGAAATCCCAGCACTACAGAGTTTCTGTCCGAGGAAAAGAAGTTAAACACAGAAAACACCAAAACTCACAGTGAAAATAGAAAAAGACTTCAAAACCTTTACAAGCTCCACTAAACAACTCAAACTAGTCTAGATTGAACTGACCAATGGGAATCTGGCAAGGTGCTACAGGGGCGTGGTCCAAGCTAAAACCTGATGTTTGAAGTTTGTTCAACTTAAAAATATTAGTGTATTCAGTTCTTCTCTCAAAATAGTAGAACATACTAAACATTTTAAGTAATGAAATAAAACTAGATTTTAAACATCAGTACATAAACTCTTTCCACACAAACTAATTACGGGTTAACAGTGTATGGGTACTGGACTGGCCTGCATGCCATCCTGACCGGTCCACAGTAGAGAATGTATACATTAGGTCTGGGCGATAAAACGATAACGACAATTATTGCGAAATAACGTTTCCTCGATAGAACTATAAGACATAGTTGATAGGAAGTCAATCGAATTAAGTTCCGTCCATGTTTTGAGAGACAACACAAACAGCCAATGAGAATAAGAATAGCGCCGCTTCAAACCAATCAGGTGGCTGAACTAAAGTTCCAGTCATTTCATGTGTGTAGTGAGTGTAGACTTAGCAGCAGCTTAACCCACGTGCTAGTAATCTGGTTACTGCAGGCGTCACAGTCGAGCAGAGAGAATAAAATAAGAGAAAATAACAGAAAACGTTAAACTACTACTGAAAGAAACATGATACACGTGTTAATAATCTATAAATAATCTATAAGATAAGATAAACAGGTAAACAGGTGCTGTCCTGCTGCTGTGTTGATGAAGCTCTACGGGATGTTTGATCTTCAAGGTCTCGTGTATATCAGTTGTACGGTTGTGATCATCTCCACTGTGCAGAGCTGACAGAGCACCACACTGTTGTGTTTCTGTGTAAAACACTCCCACAACGTTAGATGAACGTGAGAGATTGTTTGTAGCTGCAGCTCCCGCTCCGGATAAATCCATGCTTTCAGTGGGCGCGGCTACCTTAGCGATGCATCGACGCACGTTATGCTAATCGGTGTAAATTCGCAATCAATAAAGATAAATATGTATACTGTAGGAGTTCCAGTGAGATGACTTTATAATCTAAAATCTCGAGTAGGAAACTTTATTTTCTACTGAAAACAGAATCACTAAACCAGCTCCCCATTCGTTTCCTCAGCCCGGTGTCAGTATCGGCTATCAGCCAATCGCACTGAAAGGTGATTGACGATCGGAATCGGCCTCAAAAACGATGATCGGTCCGTCTCTAATTTTTATATCTTCACTTCTCACTTAAAGTAAAAAGGCAGTGATTTGATTTATATCGTGATATATATCGATATCGACTGATATTAAAAAAAATCGTAATAAGATTTTTTCCCATATCGCCCAGCTCTAGTATACCATATAGGCAATATACTGCTGTGCACCTTAAACACTTGCTTGTAGGAAGAATGGGACAGAAGTCGCCCCTGAAATCACTCTTCTGTCCCTGAACGTCTCTTAAGTGAAGTGAATAGGACGGAAAAAATGAAGGAATAAAACCAAACGATGGTAAAATCAATGTTATGTAATGATAATAGAAGGAGGCAGGACCTTGATTGATTGATGTGTGTTGTTTTCAGTGTAATACAGGTTGAATAATAATACTCGAGTCAGTGTTTTGAGTTTATTTTTAAAACTTCATCAGACTGGAGGTTGTATGTCTTGCGCAGCTGAAGTCCTAGACAGCCGCACTTAGGAAAGTAAACAGCTTATAATTCCTCGCTCGCTCTTCACTGCTAGAATCCTCTCCGCAGTAACAACTGCGAGTCATCACAACCAATCATTAATTCTGTGTGTGTGTGAGTGTGTGTGTGTGTGTGTGTGTGTGTGTGGCTCGTTTTTCTAATCCCTCCGGCATGCTGTTGCCTCTTCAGTCTGGAGAACTCTGGTGGCATGTCGTAGCGACGGGGAGTCTTCACACACATACACTTGAATGTACCATCTGCCTCACCCCTCTGGGCCAGGCTCTCTCTCCCTCTTGCTCTCGCTCGCTCTCTCGCTCCGTCGCTCGCTCTCTCAAGTACGCACATATTGACACAGACGGCAGCCTTGCTTGCTGTCGCCACGGGAACAGATCGTACTGGTGATATTAATAAGAGAAGATGTGAGCGAGAGGGATAAAGAAGCCTGGTGCACATAAACACTGCAGTAGGGTATATATATATATATATACACAGTTCTATATGTTCAGTTAAACCACAGTGTTTAACACCATTCAGTCCACATGAACTCCCGCTGCCTGTCAGCT
>CM038716.1:9584265-9599265 GCA_021613375.1 Megaleporinus macrocephalus
AAGAAAAGATTGCGAGAGCTCGCTTGGCTGGGTAGCGTTCCATTCCGGCTTATTCCGATAAAGACGTCTTGTTTTGGAAATTTGTGACTGAGTACAAAATTGGAATATTTTAATGACCACTGATCAAGACGTGAAGCCTTGTTCTCGGCTATTTCCAAAGATATTCAAAGCGAAGGAGGTTTGTTCTATTCATATGGTTGTCATGTAGAGACGGACCAATCAGCGTTTTTGAGGCCAATTCCGATTGCCAATCACCTTTCAGCAAGATCGGACAATGGCCAATACTGATTGAGGGTGGGGCTATATTCCACGGCAGGCTACATGCAACTATTAGTGCAAGCAAGTCATGAAACATGGTTGAAACATGGTTATCTGATGCTATAAACTCATTTACTTTGGCTGTGATTCCTTTAGCTGATTGGCTGTTGCTGCTGTTCTGTTAGTACCGGTCAGATCTGGTCTGTACGGGTTTCTGAGTTATTAGTTTAGTGCTAGCTGTGTGTGCTAGCTCTGCTGTTTGCTGATACTCACTGTGTTCAGCTGTGTGGTGTCTCTGAGGTGCTGTATCAGATTAGTAGTGTTAAATGTCTTGGTTCCCAAACGAGACACGTTGATTTGACAGATTTTACTGGAGTCTGAGTCAGTTTCTATCAGCATATACCGTGAACTGTTCTTGCGAGCCATCTGGTAAAAACGTATGCTTACATATGAGCCTGGTGATTGCTCGTAGTAAGGTCAGGGCTTTGTGACCCCCGGCATTTGGGGCATTTATGGCAGACAACTTTAGGCCCGAGAACAAGAGCCTGCAACATTATGTTTAAGAACTTCTATTCGAAAACCACTCCACCCTGGAGATAACGACATGGCCAGGTGTAGCCCAAAATAGCCCGAAGGAGCAAGAAGGCGGGCCATAAAAGACAATGCAAAGACACGATTGAGACCAGGGGACCAGGGTTTCAGAGCTCAGAGAACGTTGGTACTGCAGCCTAACGGTAAAAACGATGTTATGATATTGTTGAAAATGAAAGGGTATGTATTTCCACCTAGCAATTCAGATAGGAATTGCAGGGAACTGGCTGGAGAGGGCTCCTCTTCCTGGATGAAACGCTAGCTGGAAATACAGAAATTAGGCTAATTTGTTAAACGCCATCGATCAGCTCAGGGTCGGCTAAATTGGAGAAATATCAGTCGATCACATATTTTGCTTAGAAATCAGTCGATACCGATACATAGCTGATCGATCCTTCCATCTATACTGTCATGCAGTAGTTGCCTGGAAATCTGAGTGTAAAGAGATGTTTCCGAGGGCAACAGTGCAGGAAAACTTCTGAGAGGAATCACGGTCCCTTGAGCATTAAGTAGAAATCCTGAGAGGAACCGAGACTCCCTAGGAGGAGGAGGAAGATAGAAGGAGGAAGATGAAAAAGAGGCTGCGGGATCATAAGGCAGAAGGATTTAAGTGATAAACCTCTGCAGATGTGTCAAGCGTCTGGAGGATTGTCTGATTGTGTGGAAGGTTTGAGAACATGAAAAGGAAGAATTTCCATCTAAGGCAGGATTACAACTTCCGGTAACGGAGAAAGGGGTTCAAGCAGAGGTTGGCGCCATAGAGCCAACTACGAATTGGGTATGAATCCGAAGTTGGATGGCGGAAGACTGTTTTGATAGCGATGTCATGTTTTAAATGATTTCGTGATTAGAATCTTCAATCAAGCAGGTATGCCTGAACCCACAAATTTGGAAAGCAACTATTCCGCATAGCTATTCATCTCCTCGCTTTGGGACCGTGGTAACTGGGGCGTTCTTTAATAGCTGAGCAAATCTTGACTATAAATGGTCACATGTATCTTTGCGAAAGATATCAGCCCTATAAACATAGACAACAACCCCAACGAATGCAGAAACAATGATCCCGCAACGTTGACCTGTTCTGACGGGAAGTCCCGGGCGCCTAGTTTGGCAGCCAAGTCCTTCCTTCCTGCCTGCGGTGCACTCTGAAAGGAGGCTTTCTACTGGGACGGTTGCAGAAATAGGTTAGCTCAGCGGGGGACGTGGTTTGTGAGTATTCGTGAGCATGAGCAGGAAAGTAAGGAGGGTATTTTTCTCTCGGATAATGGTTCAGGGTAACTCTGGCGTTCGGGAAGTCCCGCTGTAACTAGAGCGCTGTTTAGCTTTCTGGCCGTATCTCTTACCTTCTCCCTTGGTATCCCTGTCCCTTTCACTTGCCTGGTCCTCTCCTCTTTACCTTTCTGTCTCTCAGACTCTGTACCAGGCTGGTACCTTCCTGCCTGTCCCTCCGTCTCTTAGATCCCTTTAATACCCCCGGCTCTGCCTTGCAGTTTATCTGATGCTACTGAGACTGTTTACACTTGTCGTCTCATAAGCAGATAAGAAATAGCCACGTTTCATTTACGCCTGGCGACGTGACTGCGCCTCGGTTAGACAGGCTGCATGCAAATCCAATGAATTCTTTCCGAACTCTCAGAGAAATTGCGTTCCCGGCTGTTCTGCTTTTCATAAGATCTCAAAACAAGATATCAGTAGCAGTTTGCATGATACGATGACGGCTGAGGCGGTTGCGGCTTTTTTTGGCTTTCACTAACAAAACACCTCCGTAGGTGAGAGAGAGGAGTTGACAGTGGTGGGAGAGGAAAGGGCCGGGTGCTTTTCCCAACACTGACTTGATAACTAGCAAGATTCCGCATGGAACGTCTGCGGATTCGTTTGTGTACAGTACATGTCTGGGATGCTCAGGAATGTCCGGGAGGAGAATGATGAAGATGAATAGGGGAAAAAAACAAGGCCACGTCCTGAAGAAGGGTTTGGTAGATTGTTACTTATACCATTGGAAAACCTGTTCATTTCCCTTTTAAATGGTGCCACATTTGTAGGGAACAAGCATTTGTGGGGTAAGCAGTAGAGCTGAGTATGTGGGTTGTGCCCATGAAAAATTAGCCAAATTGTCTCTCCACCAATGCCTAATAGCTTATTCTACCATTGACTTGTTTGGTGGACTAGATGATTGAAGTTTGACGAAACAAGCCATATTTGGCAATGTAACAAATGTATACATTTAACAAACAGGAGCCTCAGCAGCGTGTGGAAGAACCATACACAGCCTCAACAGCCTGGTACCTCCTCATCATGCAGGTCACCAGCCTGGTCACACATACTGCTGTGGGATGGTATCCCATTCCTCAACCAGCATTTCTCGCAAGTCAGCCAACGTGGTTGCGTTGGTCACTCTGGCACAAACAGCATGCCCAAGCTGATCTCACAAGTCTTCAGTGGGGTTGAGGTTAGGACTGCTGGTAGGCCATACCATCCTCTCCACTCCTAAATTCTGGAGGTAGTCTCTGATAAACTCTACTCTGTGGGGGCCAGTGTTGTCTTCTTGGAGAATAGAGTTCGGTCCCAGACTGTGGAGATATGGGATCGCCACAGGTTGCAACATTACTAACATTACATGATGTTTCAGAGTGCTTTGTATCAACTTGAGCACAGTTGACGCTAATGTAAGCGAACCCAATCCCAAAGAAGTTATACGCGAGCTGTTTTCATAGCTATAGTCAACCGTCATTGTTATTCACGGTGCTCATCTCAAGTTGGAAGACATTCAAGGTTGAATACATACACTAGGGGGCAGTGAGCAGCCCAGTCCACAGTATCTGGGGAGCAGTTGGGGGGTTAGGTGTCTCGTTCAAGGTCACTTCAGTCATGTCCTGATGCTGCAGTGGATCAAACTGGCAACCTTCTGATCCCAAAGTTGGTTTCCCCAACATCTAGCTCACGACTATCCAACCCCACACAACATAGCACCTCTATTTCCTCGTAAAACATGGCGTCTTCAGGGTTGTGCTGTCAAAATCCCACTTCCCCCTCTGGTATAACTTTTGGGTAGCAATTCAACTGTTCCCACCGGGTTCCTAGACCAGTGAGGCCAAGGATGCCATGACGTGACTGAGAACAGAAGGACAACGTGGCTAGCTCTGGTTTAGCTCTTTAGCATTCTAGCCACATTTTAGTGCTACTAAACACTTGTAAGTCTTACGATAAACCCTTTGTACCCCATAAGCTCCTGCCCACATGGCCACCATTGACTGGATATCATTTGGGTGGGAGACCATTCTCAGAGCAGCAGTGATCGTGGCGTGGTACTTCTTGGTGGTCCAGGATTAGTTATCAGATAGCAGTCCATGTCTTCCTCCCAGCTTGCTTCTCTCTTGTAGTACTAAAGAGAGTGGCTTTTCTTAAGCCTGCTACAAATCCCAATCAATCCCAGTTACTAGAAACCCTACACCTACTACATCTACCTTCTTTTAAGCTAAAGACATGAGAAATCAAGGCCACAAGCCACTTCGCGAGTCCGGGAACACCCTTTCCAATATTGTGGTCAACTCAAAATATGATGGAACCAGCAATCAGAAAGAAATTGAAGGTGTTAATCATAATAACAGGCATAAACAGGTGTTCGGGCCAAGGAAGGTCACCTTGAGCTGTTGACCGTTCGCTGTATATTTGCTAGTCATAGTATTTCTAGTCATATATAATATTGAAACCTTTACTTTATAAGAGTTTATTCACCAAAAATGACCAGTCCAGCTCAGGCCCTCGTCCCACACTGGGGCCGAACCTCAAACCCCTCCCTGCTCCCTACATAGTGCACTATGTAGGATTTTAAATTCTGGCTCCTGCAGCCCAACAGGACATAGTACAGCTAAAAATAGATGCCTGGGATTGAGACACATCCACACATAGCTCACTTTGTGAGTGTAGAAGCTGGAAATTCATAACTCACATAGTGCAGTATAGCAAACACACAGCACAGCAAGACGTGCTGCAGAGGTCAGCTGCTGGGAGGCAGTCATCTGTGTGTGTGTGTATATTGTGTATTTTACTTCTTCAGTGGTCAGGACCCCCACAGGACCACCACAGAGCAGGTATTATTTGGTTGGTGGATCATTCTCAGCACTGCAGTGACTGCATTGCTGCTGCTGGAGTGTGTAAACACTGTGTCCACTCACTGTCCACTCTGTTAGACACTCCTACTACTTGCTGGTCCACCTTGTAGATGTAAAGTCAGAGACAGTAGCTCATCTGCTGCTGCACAGTTTGTGTTCCTCTAGTTCTTCATCAGTGGACACAGGACGCCGCCCACAGGACACTGCTGTCTGGATAGTTTTGGTTGGTGGACGATTCTCAGTCCAGCAGTGACACTGATAGGTGTTTAAACACTCCAGCAGCAGCAGCACTGCTGAGAACAATCCACCTCCCTAAAAGTAGTTGCTCCTGTGGTGGTCCTGTGGGGGTTCTGATCATTAAAGAACAGAGTAATAAAGTCTACAGAGAATCAGATGAACTACAGTCTGTTAGTTTAGCTCCTGTATGGTCAGTGGAGCTGATACAGTGGACAGTGAGTGGAGATACAAGGAGGTGATTCCATGTATGGTAGGGACTGACCGCAGTCCGTCAGTACAGGGCAGAAGCTGTACACCGTCATGGAGTTCCTTCTCCCATCTGCCCCAGTTCTCCTAGATTAATTGCTTATGTCTGGCCTCAGACTAATGAACAAGACTGCCCCAAAAACACAAAGCCCCTTGGGAAATGTAGTGCACCTGATCCCTCCCTCACTTTTCTTAAGTTCCTCTCTTTTCCTCTTACCCAAAATCCGAAACTCGGAGCTGTTTCTGTCGAGCCCAGGTGTGACTATCACTTTAATCCCGATCTTACACACCTGGTTTAGCAGCTCTGTCTCTATGTGTTTCCAATCTGCCGCAGTGGCTCGCTTTGCAGCTGCTCGGACTGAGCGGATGATGATCCGAGAGTCGGGGGCCGGCGAGTGTGACGGGTTTTTTGACTCGAGCAGTGAAATGGCGGGCAGTGGAGCTTGAAGCCCTCGCTGTTTTTGTGGTTTGTTTCTTGCACCTGCTGCGGTTCCTTCAGTCGGCAGTTTCACTCTTTCCGAAAGACTGGACGCCTAAATTTGTTCCGGTGTTTGGAAATGTAGGACACGGTCTCAGAATATATACCTCACTGGAACACATTGCCATTGCGCTTATCTGTCACTTCATTAGAACCTCCTTCTAGGTTCACCTTGGAGTTTGAGGCTTCAGCAGATGATGTACGTTGATATATGGTTTGTGCTAGCCATACTCTGGCCCAGGGCGGTCCAGTCCTGGTCCTGGAGATCCACCCCCTGTTGCCTTTAGTATCAATCCAGATATAACACACCTGATCCAGATAGTGAAGGTCTTCACAGACATCTAGACATGGTGGTAGATCTCCCAACAACCAGGATTGAGCACCAAAGCTCCAGCCCCTAATCAGTGGCCAACTTCTGACTGCAGAGCTGCTCCTGGTTGAACGTTTTGTGGACCAGCAAGAAGAATGGTCTGAGAATGGTCTCCCACCCAAACAGTTAACAGTGGTCATATGGGCAGAAGCTTACAAGGGGTCTCTTAGTAGTCCTGCAAGTCCTGCAAATAGAACCCAGTTAAACTAATGAGATACAAATATTAGACCTGGTTATTTATTTATTGAGGCATATCTGCTGTGATTCACTTGTGCAGCTAAACGTAACTGTTGATCCGTCCTGAACATCAGCTTGGAGGAATTTGATCCCGTTCCTCTGAACAGAACAGCTCCAACTCCTGGTGGGTTTCCTTACATGAACTGCTCATTTCAGGTCCAACGTTTCTATAGGATTAAGGTCTGGACTTGGTCACTACAAACACAAGCTTTATTCTTCTTAAACCCTCTTTATTAGAACGTCTTGTGTGTTTAGGATCGTTCTCCGGCTGCAGGACCTACGTTCTCCTGAGATTCACAGAGAGAAGTCCTGATATTTTCCTTTAGAGTATGCTCTTATTCAGAATTCATTGTTCCGGTGAGCCATCCTGCAGCTAAACAGGCCCAAATCTGATACTACCACCACCATGTTTCACAGATGGGATCAGGTTCTGAAGGTGGAACGCAGTGTTTTTCTTTCTCCAGACATAAAACTTCTCATTTGAACCAAAAAGATCTATTTTGGTCTCCACAAAAGACTGGCTTGTCCACATGATCTTTATCAAACTGCAGACACCTCTGTTTGGAGATCAGTGAGTCCCTCTTTTTCTAGCCCTGCCATGCACCATCCAGCATTGTTGTTCAACTCTTTAGAGATGGTTCTGTAACCCTTTCCCGCCTGATATGCATCAACAGCTCATGTTCCTCTGAGGTTCCTCAGAGGTTTCTCCTGTGTTTGGTGCTGATCCACTTCCACAAACTCATGTTCTGAAGATCAGACTTCTTGATCTCAGTTCTTTAAATAAAACAGAACTCACACCTGATCATCATTCCACCTTCAGATTAACTGCTGATCCTAGAGGTTCACACACTTCTACCCTCCCAGATATAAAATACTGGAGCTCTAAGGTAGGTGGACCTTGATGGCGTGCCTAATAACATGGACAATAAGTGTAGACCAGAATAGACTACAGGCTCCAGGCTAGCATGTTCAGCCAGCACGGTCATACTGTACCTCTATAGAAGCATCCTCGAAGGAGGGTCTGTCATTTCACTCTAGTGGTCCGCATCAAATCACCCAAACAACGTCCAGAGGCTAAGCATCAGAGAGTACCGGCACTTTGTCAGTCAAAGGCTTTTTCCTGCCAGGTGCTCGTCCCACAACCGCAGTCAGATCCCGCTCCACTCAGCGTCCTGCTCGCGTCCGGCAGACGTGGATGGACGTTTCGCTGGAGCCGCTCTGACTTTGATTCGCTTCCATTAGCCCGGCTGGAAGGAGGCGCGGTGGTTCTGAAGGGCGTTCGGAGGGGCTTTTAGCGCAGCGCTGCGTGTTTGTGCGTCTGAGGATTTGTTAAGCGATAGCCAGAAGCATGACGGACAGGTGTCCTCGGTGACCGCTTTCACGTTGTAACTATGGCAACGTGAATACGGTCTGCTGTTAACGTGCTCTAAAGAAATTGCCCAGAGAGAGAGAGAGAGAGAGAGAGAGAGAGAGAGAGAGAGAGAGAGAGAGACGCAGGGTGGAAGAGAAGTAGACATTAGAGAGAGACGGTGTTACCACATGACATGCCTACATAGAACGCTGGCCCCCGGATGCGGTGAGATCATGAATTATTAGATGAGCTCTGCTCTGATTGGCTGGTTTACTGCAGACGCTGTGATGATCACGCAGACGCAACATGTTGAAGCAGACAAAATAAAATGAACCTCAGTGTAAATAAACTCTGTCCTTAAACTGTTTAGGTGGCTGTGCTGGTTACTTGGAGCTTGCTAGTAGGTGGTCTCAGCCACAGATGGGTCTCATGGTACTATCAGCTGCATTCTGATTGGCTGTCGGCACTTTGGTGTATAGTTTTGTGCTGATCTGACGTGAATCAAAGTTTTGTTGTTCAGCCGAGTGAAGAGTCGTCTTGTAAACGTCTGTGTTTCCAGACAAGCTGTTTATTAGGGGTGTAAGAAAATATCGAAATATCGAATATCGGGATATTATGTTTAGTGTTACTGTATCGATTCTCAAAAACACAGTATCGATACACAGATTCCTGACAGACAGTGAATCATTGAGTGTTGTGTTTAAACCTCTGACCACTAGATGGCAGTGTTGTAATCGATTTTCAGCTCCACTCCAACATTAACAAGCAGCACAAGGGCGCAATGCTATTGTAAGCATTGATAAACCTGTTCATACAGTGGTGTGTTTTAACAGTAGGATTAGAAAAATCACAGTATATCACAGTATATATGATATACTGAATCGTGACCGCTGTATCACGATATGTATTGAATCGGCAGGTTCTTGCCAACACACAGCCCTACTGTTTATGTTCCAGGACTGCCTCCTTCTATACATCACACCAAACGGCTGCCTTCTGATTGGTCGTTTTGTGTGTCAGTTAAACCTCCTGTCTTGCAGTCGTGGCTACTGTTGGTTACGTTAAGATGAACAGATCCACTGCAGAACGCAGAGCTAACGGTCATCAGCCTGAACAGTCATCAACTACTGATACCTACAGTCAGTAGGAAGAGGAAGACGACTGAGGCCGATGATGATGAAGAAGAGGATAATGGGGAGGATGATGATGATGATGATGATGATGATAAAGAGGATAATGGGGAGGAGGATGATGATGATGGTGATGAAGAAGAGGATAATAGGGAGGATGATGATGATGATGATGATGATGATAAAAAGGATAATAGGGAGGATGATGATGGTGATGAAGAAGAGGATAATGGGGTTATGATAAAGAGGATAATGGGGAGGACGATGATGGTGATGAAGAAGAGGATAATGGGGTTATGATAAAGAGGATAATGGGGAGGACGATGATGGTGATGAAGAAGAGGATAATGGGGTGATGATGATGACAATGACGATGAGGAAGAGGATAATAGGGAGGATGATGATGATAAAGAGGATAATGGGGAGGACGATGATGGTGATGAAGAAGAGGATAAAGGGGGTGATGATGAAAAAGAGGATAATAGGGAGGATGATGATGATGGTGATGAAGAAGAGGATAATAGGGAGGATGATGATGATGGTGATGAAGAAGAGGATAATAGGGAGGATGATGATTATGATGATGGTGATGAAGAAGAGGATAATAGGGAGAATGATGATGATGGTGATGAAGAAGAGGATAATAGGGAGGATGATGATTATGATGATGGTGATGAAGAAGAGGATAATAGGGAGGATGATGATTATGATGTTGGTGATGAAGAAGAGGATAATAGGGAGGATGATGATGATGGTGATGAAGAAGAGGATAATAGGGAGGATGATGATGATGGTGATGAAAAAGAGGATAATGGGGATGATGATGATGACAATGACGATGAGGAAGAGGATAATAGGGAGGATGATGATGATGGTGATGGAGAAGAGGATAATAGGTATGATGATGATGATGATGGTGATGAAGAAGAGGATAATAGGGAGAATGATGATGATGGTGTTGAAGAAGAGGATAATAGGGAGGATGATGATTATGATGATGGTGATGAAGAAGAGGATAATAGGGAGGATGATGATTATGATGATGGTGATGAAGAAGAGGATAATAGGGAGGATGATGATGATGATGATGATGATGAAGAGGATAATAGGGATAATGATGATGACAATGACGATAAAGAAGAGGATAATAGGGAGGATGATGATGATGATGATGATGATGAAGAGGATAATAGGGAGGATGATGATTATGATGATGGTGATGAAGAAGAGGATAATGGGGAGGATGATGATGATGATGATGAAGAGGATAATAGGGAGGATGATGATGATGATAATAATAAAAAGGATAATAGGGAGGATGATGATGGTGATGAAGAAGAGGATAATGGGGTGATGATAAAGAGGATATAGGGAGGATGATGATGATGGTGATGAAGAAGAGAATAATAGGGTGATGATGAAAAGAGGATAATAGGGAGGATGATGATGATGGTGATGAAGAAGAGGATAATAGGGATAATGATGATGATGGTGATGAAGAAGAGGATAATAGGGAAGATGATGATGATGATGATGATGATGATGATGATGAAGAGGATAATAGGGATAATGATGATGATGGTGATGATGAAGAGGATAATAGGGAAGATGATGATGATGATGATGATGAAGTGGGTATGAAACAAAAAAAGAGTGTAGACAGAAATAGGTGTGTGTGTGTGTATGTGTGTGTGTGTGTGTGTGTGTGTGTGTGTGTGTGTGTGTGTGTGTGTGTGTGTGTGTATGTGTGTGTGTTTGTGTGTGTGTTGGAACAGATTATGTGGGTGTAATAGCCCACCTTTTAATTACCTATTTTCTACCAAACATCACTCACTCTCTCTCTCTCTCTCTCTCTCTCTCTCTCTCTCTCTCTCTCTCTCTCTCTCTCTCTCTCTCTCTCTCTCTCTCTCTCTCTCTCTCGTTATGAATAATGAAGTGATGGTGATCCTGAGGGCACATAAACACACACTATTACATGAAGGACAGAATCAGCTGGTCATTACTCAGCTAGGTGTGTGTGTGTGGCCTCAGGCACCGAGACGCTTGCGGCATCAGCTCATAGTGGTTTGTGTGTGTGTGTGTGTGTGTCTGTGCGTGTGTCTGTGTTAGTGTGTGAGTGTGTGTTTGTCTGTGTGGTGGAGTGTTTTGCTAATCTGAATTTTTTTATATTTAGTTGAAAAACAAGTGACAAGTACACACACTCACACACACACACACACACACACACACACACACACACACTCTCTCACACACACACTCACACACTCTCACACACCCACACACCCACACACACACACTCTCACACACACACACACACACACACACACTCACACACACACACACACACACTCTCACACACACACTCACACACTTTCACACACCCACACACCCACACACACACACTCACACACATATACAAATACAATTAGATACAAATCTTCTCTTGTGTGGTGCATAACAGATGCTGTGTATAAGATGGTGTAATAGATGCTGTGTAATAGATGGTGTATAATAGATGGTGTAATAGATGATGTATGATAGATGGTGTGTATTAGATGGTGTGTAATAGATGGTGTGTATTAGATGGTGTAATAGATGATATATAATAGATGGTGTGTATAAGATGGTGTAATAGATGATGTATAATAGATGGTGTGTATTAGATGGTGTATAATAGACGGTGTAATAGATGATGTATAATAGATGGTGCGTATTAGATGGTGTATAATAGACGGTGTAATAGATGATGTATAATAGATGGTGTGTATTAGATGGTGTATAATAGATGGTGTATAATAAATGGTGTGTATTAGATGGTGGATAATAGATGGTGTAATAGATGATGTATAATAAATGGTGTGTATTAGATGGTGTATAATAGATGGTGTAATAGATGGTGTATAATAGATGGTGTATAATAGATGGTGTATAATAGATGGTGTGTATTAGATGGTGTATAATAGATGGTGTATAACAAATGGTGTGTATTAGATGGTGTATAATAGATGGTGTGTATTAGATGGTGTATAATAGATGGTGTATAATAGATGATGTATAATAGATGGTGTGTATTAGATGGTGTATAATAGATGGTGTGTATTAGATGGTGTATAATAGATGATGTATAATAAATGGTGTGTATTAGATGGTGTATAATAGATGGTGTGTATTAGGTGGTGTATAATAGATGGTGTGTTATAGATGGTGTGTATTAGATGCTATATAATAGATGGTGTATAATAGATGGTGTAATAGATGGTGTGTATTAGGTGGTGTATAATAGATGGTGTGTTATAGATGGTGTGTATTAGATGCTGTATAATAGATGGTGTATAATAGATGGTGTAATAGATGGTGTGTATTAGGTGGTGTATAATAGATGGTGTATAATAAATGGTGTGTATTAGATGGTGTATAATAGATGGTGTAATAAATGGTGTGTATTAGGTGGTGTATAATAGATGGTGTATAATAGATGGTGTGTAATAGATGGTGTATAATAAATGGTGTGTATTAGATGGTGTATAATAGATGATGTATTATAAATGGTGTGTATTAGATGGTGTATAATAGATGGTGTATAATAGATGGTGTAATAGATGGTGTGTTATAGATGCTGTATAATAGATGGTGTAATAGATGATGTATTATAAATGGTGTGTAATAGATGGTGTATAATAGATGGTGTATAATAGATGGTGTAATAGATGATGTATAATAAATGGTGTGTATTAGATGCTGTATAATAGACAGTGTAATAGATGGTGTATAATAGATGGTGTGTATTAGATGGTGTATAATAGATGGTGTATAATAGATGGTGTAATAGATGGTGTGTATTAGGTGGTGTATAATAGATGGTGTATAATAAATGGTGTGTATTAGATGGTGTATAATAGATGGTGTAATAAATGGTGTGTATTAGGTGGTGTATAATAGATGGTGTATAATAGATGGTGTGTAATAGATGGTGTATAATAAATGGTGTGTATTAGATGGTGTGTAATAGATGGTGTTATAGATGGTGTGTATTAGATGCTGTATATTAGATGGTGTATAATAGATGGTGTGTATTAGATGGTGTGTAATAGATGGTGTGTTATAGATGGTGTATAATAGATGGTGTATAATAGATGGTGTATAATAGATGGTGTGTATTAGATGGTGTGTAATAGATGGTGTGTTATAGATGGTGTGTATTAGATGGTGTATAATAGATGGTGTATAATAGATGGTGTGTATTAGATGGTGTATAATAGATGGTGTATAATAGATGGTGTGTATTAGATGGTGTATAATAGATGGTGTATAATAGATGGTGTATAATAAATGGTGTGTATTAGATGGTGTATAATAGATGGTGTATAATAGATGGTGTGTATTAGATGGTGTATAATAGATGGTGTATAATAGATGGTGTATAATAAATGGTGTGTATTAGATGGTGTGTAATAGATGGTGTGTTATAGATGGTGTGTATTAGATGGTGTATAATAGATGGTGTATAATAGATGGTGTGTATTAGATGGTGTGTAATAGATGGTGTGTTATAGATGGTGTGTATTAGATGCTGTATAATAGATGGTGTATAATAGATGGTGTAATAGATGGTGTGTATTAGGTGGTGTATAATAGATGGTGTATAATAGATGGTGTATAATAGATGGTGTATAATAAATGGTGTGTATTAGATGGTGTGTAATAGATGGTGTGTTATAGATGGTGTGTATTAGATGGTGTATAATAGATGGTGTATAATAGATGGTGTGTATTAGATGGTGTGTAATAGATGGTGTGTTATAGATGGTGTGTATTAGATGCTGTATAATAGATGGTGTATAATAGATGGTGTAATAGATGGTGTGTATTAGGTGGTGTATATTAAATGGTAAGTGTATTCATTTACATGAAATCCACATATTATTCCATGTGCCTTTTTACTATGAAAGCTGATATACAAGTTGTTGTTAAGAGTCAGCAGACACACATACACACACACACACACACGGAGCCAGAGGGATCAAACTGGCATAAATTCTCCTTCTCATTTGTTCCTGTCTTGCAGTCTTAGTCCTTCTCGTGTCAGTCTTAATCAGAGCTGATCTGAGAACTGATCTGGAATTAAAATACAGGTGCTGTTGAGGTTTAGGTGGAATTGTGTCCGGATCCCTATTACTCTCACCACTATTCCAGTCACCCCTTTTCCAGTCACCCCTATTCCTCTCACCCCTATTCCACTCACCCCAATTACTCTCACCACTATTCCACTCACCCCTATTCTTCTCACCCCTTTTCCACTCACCCCTATTCCTCTCACCACTATTCAACTCACCCCTATTACTCTCACCATTATTTCAGTCACCCCTTTTCCACTAACCCCACCCCATTCCACTCACCCCTATTCCTCTCACCCCTATTCCACTCACCCCTATTCCACTCACCCTTATTCTACTCACCCTTATTCTACTCACCCTTATTCTCCTCACCCTTATTCTACTCACCCCTATTCCACTCACCCCTATTCCACTCACCCCTATTCCACTCACCCTTATTCTACTCACCCTTATTCTCCTCACCCTTATTCTACTCACCCCTATTCCACTCACCCCTATTCCACTCACCCTTATTCTACTCACCCTTATTCTACTCACCCTTATTCTCCTCACCCTTATTCTACTCACCCCTATTCCACTCACCCCTATTCCACTCACCCCTATTCCACTCACCCTTATTCTACCCGCCTTTATTCTACTCACCCTTATTCTACTCACCCTTATTCTCCTCACCCTTATTCTACTCACCCTTATTCCACTCACCCCTATTCCACTCACCCCTATTCCACTCACCCTTATTCTACTCGCCTTTATTCTCCTCACCCTTATTCTACTCACCCTTATTCCACTCATCTGTGAGAGCAGGGCTACGGTTTGGGCAGTTCAGTGTTACAGAGCCTGGTGTTCCTGTTTTACTGGAACTAATTCATCTCTCTT
>CM038716.1:9604265-9611765 GCA_021613375.1 Megaleporinus macrocephalus
ACTTGGGGTGTAAATTGAGTTGTATGTTGGGAAGTAAGTTAGGGTGTAAGTTGGGATGTAATTTAGGATGTATGTTGGGATGTATGTTGGGATGTATGTTGGGATGTAATTTAGGATGTATGTTGGGATATAAATTGGGATGTAAGTTGGGATGTAAGTTGGGTTGTATGTTGGGATGTATGTTGGGATGTATGTTGGGTTGTATGTTGGGATGTAATTTAGGATGTATGTTGGGATGTATGTTGGGTTGTATGTTGGGATGTATGTTGGGATGTAAGTTGGGATGTAATTTAGGATGTATGTTGGGATGTATGTTGGGATGTATGTTGGGATGTAAGTTGGGATGTAATTTAGGATGTATGTTGGGATGTATGTTGGGTTGTATGTTGGGATGTAATTTAGGATGTATGTTGGGAAGTAAGTTAGGGTGTAAGTTGGGATGTAATTTAGGATGTATGTTGGGATATATGTTGGGTTGTATGTTGGGATGTAATTTAGGATGTATGTTGGGATGTAATTTAGGATGTATGTTGGGATGTATGTTGGGATGTATGTTGGGATGTAATTTAGGATGTAATTTAGGATGTATGTTGGGATGTATGTTGGGTTGTATGTTGGGATGTATGTTGGGATGTAATTTAAGATGTAAGTTGGGATGTAAGTTGGGATGTAAGTTGGGTTGTATGTTGGGGTGTAAGTTAGACTGTAAATTTGGTTGTATGTTGGGATGTAATTTAGGATGTAATTTAGGATGTATGTTGGGATGTATGTTGGGATGTATGTTGGGTTGTATGTTGGGATGTATGTTGGGATGTAATTTAGGATGTAATTTAGGATGTATGTTGGGATGTATGTTGGGTTGTATGTTGGGATGTATGTTGGGATGTAATTTAGGATGTAAGTTGGGATGTAAGTTGGGTTGTATGTTGGGATGTAATTTAGGATGTAAGTTAGGATGTATGTTGGGTTGTATGTTGGGATGTATGTTGGGGTGTAAGTTAGACTGTAAATTTGGTTGTATGTTGGGATGTAAGTTAGGGTGTAAGTTGGGATGTACTTTAGGATGTAAGTTAGGGTGTAAGTTGGGTTGTATGTTGGGGTGTAAGTTGGGATGTAAGTTGGGTTGTATGTTGGGATGTAATTTAGGATGTAAGTTGGGTTGTATGTTGGGATGTATGTTGGGGTGTAAGTTGGGATGTAAGTTGGGTTGTATGTTGGGATTTAAGATAGGGTGTAAGTTGGGTTGTATGTTGGGGTGTAAGTTGGGATGTAAGTTGGGTTGTATGTTGGGATGTAAGTTAGGGTGTAAGTTGGGATGTAAGTTGGGTTGTATGTTGGGATGTAATTTAGGATGTAAGTTGGGTTGTATGTTGGGATGTATGTTGGGGTGTAAGTTGGGATGTAAGTTGGGTTGTATGTTGGGATGTAAGTTAGGGTGTAAGTTGGGATGTAAGTTGGGTTGTATGTTGGGATGTAATTTAGGATGTAAGTTGGCATGTATGTTGGGATGTATGTTGGGGTATATGTTGGGTTGTATGTTGGGGTGTATGTTGGGATGTCAGTTGGGGTGTAAGTTGGGATGTATGTTGGGGTGTAAGTTAGACTGTAAATTTGGTTGTATGTTGGGATGTAAGTTAGGGTGTAAGTTGGGATGTAATTTAGGATGTAAGTTAGGGTGTAAGTTGGGTTGTATGTTGGGATGTAATTTAGGATGTAAGTTGGGATGTAAGTTAGGCTGTATGTTGGGATGTAAGTTGGGATATAAGTTGGAATGTATGTTGGGATGTATGTTGGGGTGTAAGTTAGACTGTAAATTTGGTTGTATGTTGGGGTGTCAGTTGGGGTGTAAGTTGGGATGTATGTTGGGGTGTAAGTTAGACTGTAAATTTGGTTGTATGTTGGGATGTAATTTAGGATGTAAGTTGGGATGTAATTTAGGATGTAAGTTGGGGTGTAAGTTGGGTTGTATGTTGGGATGTAATTTAGGATGTAAGTTGGGATGTAAGTTAGGCTGTATGTTGGGATGTAAGTTGGGATATAAGTTGGAATGTATGTTGGGATGTATGTTGGGGTGTAAGTTAGACTGTAAATTTGGTTGTATGTTGGGATGTAAGTTAGGGTGTAAGTTGGGATGTATGTTGGGGTGTAAGTTAGACTGTAAATTTGGTTGTATGTTGGGATGTAAGTTAGGGTGTAAGTTGGGATATAAGTTAGGGTGTAAGTTGGGATGTAAGTTGGGTTGTATGTTGGGATGTAAGTTGGGGTGTAAGTTGGGATGTAAGTTGGGTTGTATGTTGGGATGTAAGTTGGGTTGTATGTTGGGATGTAATTTAGGATGTAAGTTGGGATATAAGTTGGAATGTATGTTGGGATGTAAGTTGGGTTGTATGTTGGGATGTAAGTTGGGTTGTATGTTGGGATGTAATTTAGGATGTAAGTTGGGATGTAAGTTAGGGTGTATGTTGGGATGTAAGTTGGGATATAAGTTGGAATGTATGTTGGGATGTAAGTTGGGTTGTATGTTGGGATGTAAGTTGGGTTGTATGTTGGGATGTAATTTAGGATGTAAGTTGGGATGTAAGTTGGGATGTATGTTGGGATGTAAGTTGGGATGTAAGTTGGGGTGTAAGTTTGGTTGTATGTTGGGGTGTAAGTGGGCATGTATGTTGGGATGTATGTTTGGGTGTAAGTTGGGATGTATGTTGGGGTGTAAGTTGAGATGTAAGTTGGGATGTAAGTTGGGATGTAAATTGGGATGTATGTTGGGATGTAAGTTACGGTGTAAGTTGGGATGTAAGTTGGGATGTAAGTTGGGATGTAAGTTACGGTGTAAGTTGGGATGTAAGTTGGGATGTAAGTTGGGATGTAAGTTGGGGTGTATGTTGGGGTGTAAGTTGGGCTGTATGTGGGGTGTATGTGGGGTGTAAGTTGGGATGTAAGTTGGGATGTAAGTTAGGGTGTAAGTTGGGATGTAAGTTGGGATGTAAATTGGGATGTATGTGGGGTGTAAGTTCCTCTGCACTGTGATTGGTCAGTTGCCTTGTGGCTGAGCTGTTGTTACTAGGTAACAGCTCTTACAGGTGACCAGGGCGGCCCAGCAGGTCAGAGATTTCCAGGTTTAAGTAACTCCTGCTCTCGTCAGTCTGGAGGATGTGTTCACATCTGGAGCTCAGGGCTGAAGTCAGGCCTCCAGGTGAGGGTCGTCAATGGAAACAGCAAATGTAGCCTGAACAGTGATGCTGAGTACGGGACTGTCCTGCTGGGTGGGCTCACCAGGGGTGATGGGTAATGAAGTCCAATCTTTTATAGATGAAATGAAGCCGGCCCTCCAGCGGGCGCGGCGCGGGAGGCGGCTCCTGGTAATTGGGATTTGCTGAAGCCGTTTATCGATTCCTCTCTGCTTTTGATCCGTAGCTCCCTGCTTCTCTCCGTCTCTCACTCTCTCGCTTCTTATCCCTGGATCTTCTCTCTTCCCCCCGCAGATCAGTGCCTCAGGTGAGGGTGCGTGAACGTGGAGAGGAACTCGTATTTATAAATTCTGTTCAGTCTCAGAAGTTGGTCCAAAAAATCCCAAACACATGTCGTGATGTTGAGGTTCTGGACTCTGGGGTGGTCAGTCCAGCATCCTGCTCCTTTCTTGATATCTCCTTTTCTCAGTGAGGAGCTTCTTGAACAGCTACACATCCTTTCAGATCCCCATAGCGCTGAGGGTTCTTCTCACAGTGGAAGGATGGAGAGAAACATCTGTGGAAGTTCTCAGATCTGAAGGTGGAGCATTATGTTCTTCTAGATCAGCCGCCGCGTGTGCTTGTTTGAACGTGTAGGCAGACTCGGGCGTTCCGAGTAAATGAGAAGGTTTTGACTGTGTGTTTTGTTGTGATGGATGGATCATTCTGAGAGAACGAGTGGAAGAAAGAAAAGACAGGAGCGCGGTGACTCAGCCGTCTGTCCTCGGCGTTCCCGCAGGGATTGTTCTGCAGGTACGACTGCAGGAATCAAACCTGACAACTACAACAAGCGTGAAATACCTGAGGACAATCTCTCTGTCCCCCCCGTCTCTGTCTCTCTCTCTCTCCCCATCTGTATCCCTCTCTCTCTCTCTCTCTCTCTCTCTCTCTCTCTCTCCCCTGTCCGTATCCCTCTCTCTCTTTCTCTCTCTCTCTCTCTCTCTCTCTATCTCTCTCTTTCTCTGTCCACCCAACTACCCCGTCTCTATTTCTCTATCTCTCCCCCTCTATCTCTCTCTCTCTTTCTCTCTCTCTCTGTATCTCTCTTTCTCTCTCTTTCTCTGTCCCCCATACTACCCCATCTTTATTTCTCTATCTCTTCCCCCTCTATCTCGCTCTCTCTTTCTCTCTCTCTCCATATCTCTCTTTCTCTCTCTCTTTCTCTGTCCCCCATACTACCCCTCTCTATTTGTCTATCTCTCCCCGCTCCGTATCTCTCTCTTTCTCTCTCTCCCTTCTCCGTATCTCTTTCTCTCTCTCTTTCTCTCTCTCTTTCTCTGTCCCCCATACTACCCCATCTCTATTTCTCTATCTCTCCCCCTCTCCATATCCCTCTCTCTTTCTCTCTCTTTCTCTGTCCCCATACTACCCCATCTCTATTTCTCTATCTCTCCCCCTCTCCATATCTCTTTCTCTATCTCTCTCTTTCTCTCTCCCCCATACTACCCCTCTCTATTTCTCTATCTCTCCCCGCTCCGTATCTCTCTCTTTCTCTCTCTCCCCTCTCCGTATCTCTTTCTCTCTCTCTTTCTCTCTCTCTTTCTCTGTCCCCCATACTACCCCATCTCTATTTCTCTATCTCTCCCCCTCTCCATATCTCTCTCTTTCTCTCTCTCCCCTCTCCGTATCTCTCTCTTTCTCTCTCCCCTCTCCGAATCTCTCTCTCTCTCTTTCTCTGCCCCTGTACTACCCCATTTCTATTTCTCTATTTCTCCCCCTCTCCATATATCTCTCTCTCTCCCCCCTCTCTGTATCTCTCTCTTTCTTTCTCTCTCTCTTTCTCTGTCTCCCATACTACCCCATCTCTATTTCTCTATCTCTCTCCGCTCCATATCTCTCTCTTTCTCTCTCTCCCCTCTCCGTATCTCTCTCTTTCTCTCTTTCTCTCTCCCCCTCTCCGAATCTCTTTCTCTCTTTCTCTGCCCCTGTACTACCCCATTTCTATTTCTCTATTTCTCCCCCTCTCCATATATATCTCTCTCTCTCCCCCCTCTCTGTATCTCTCTCTTTTATTCTTTCTCTCTCTCTTTCTCTGTCTCCCATACTACCCCATCTCTATCTCTCTATCTCTCCCTGCTCCATATCTCTGTCTTTCACTCTCTATCCCCTCTCCGTATCTCTCTCTCTCTCTTTCTCTCTCTCTTTCTCTGTCCCCCTCTCCATATCTCTCTTTTTCTTTCTCTTTCTCTCTCTCTCTCTCTCTCCCCCTCTCCATATCTTTTTCTCTCTTTCTTTCTCTGTCCCCCATACCGCCCCCTTCTCTCTCTCTTTCTCTCTTTCCCCCTGTCCATATATCTCTTGCTCTCTCTGTCCCCCTGACTACCCCATTTCTATTTCTCTATCTCTCCCCCTCTCCGTATCTCTCTCTTTATCTCTCTCTTTCCCCTGTACTACCCCGTCTCTCTCTCTCTCCCTCTCCATATACCTCTCTTTCTCTCTCTTAGTTTCCCTGACTACCCTGTCTCTGTCTATCTCTACCCTTCTACATATCTCTCTCTTTCTCTCTCTCTCTGTCCCCCCAACTACCCCGTCTTTGTCTATCTCTCCCCCTCTTCGTATCTCTCTCTCTCTTTCTCTTTTTCTGTCTCCATACTACCCCCGTCTCTCTTTCTGTACCCCTCTCCATATCTCTCTCTTTCTCTCTCTCTCTCTGTCCCCCTGACTACCCTGTCTCTGTCTATCTCTCTTCCTCTCCATATCTCTCTCTTTCTCTCTCTCTCTGTCCCCCAGACTACCCCATCTCTGTCTATCTCTCCCCCTCTCCATATCTCTCTCTTTCTCTCTGCCTTCGCTTCTCTCTGTCTTTTGCTCATTCTCTTTTTTGATTTGTTTCTTTCTCTCTCTACTCACTTCTTTTTTCTTCTGCTTTCTCTCCTTTTCCATTTCCCTCTTTTATCTTTCTCTTTCTCTCTTTTTTCTGCTACTTTGTTTTCCTCTTGCTTTTGGACTCAGTAGTATTAGCCTCTCTCTCTCTCTCTCTCTCTCTCTCTCTCTCTCTCTCTCTCTCTCTCTCTCTCTGTGAGACGGAAAGCAGAAGGAGGAAGTATCCCTTCTTAAACTAATATAGACTTCATAAAGCTGAGCTGAAGGTCTGGGTCTCATCTGCTCTTTGTTGAACTGGGTTTTTCAGAGGAAGTGAAGGACGAACGAACAGAAGAGTTTGTGAAAAAGATGGAGATGGAGTGTGTTTTGTTTGAACAGCTCTGAGCACTCTTTTCATCAGAAACACTAAAAACACTGCACTCTTTTTCACTCTCAGCGTTACTGACTGCTTCTTTAAACACCTCGTACTTCCACTAACCGGCCACTTTATTAGAAACACCCACCTCGTACTTCCACTAACCGGCCACTTTATTAGAAACACCCACCTCGTACTTCCACTAACCGGCCACTTTATTAGAAACACCCACCTCGTACTTCCACTAACCGGCCACTTTATTAGAAACACCCACTTTGTGCTTCCACTAACTGGCCACTTTATTAGAAACACCCACCTTGTACTTCCGCTAACCAGCCACTTTATTAGAAACACCTACCTTGTACTTCCACTAACCGGCCACTTTATTAGAAACACCCACCTCGTACTTCCACTAATCGGCCACTTTATTAGAAACACCCACCTTGTACTTCCACTAACTGGCCACTTTATTAGAAACACCCACCTCGTACTTCCACTAATCGGCCACTTTATTAGAAACACCCACCTCATACTTCCGCTAACCAGCCACTTTATTAGAAACACCCACTTTGTACTTCCACTAACCGGCCACTTTATTAGAAACACCCACCTTGTACTTCCACTAACCGGCCACTTTATTAGAAACACCCAGACAGCAGGTCCAGACTGAGGGTCCAGACTGTGGAGGTCTGTAACTGAGAGTAAACGTCTATAAAGTTTTACGGCCCCTCGGTCGATGGAGATGGAGTGTGTTTTGTTTGAAAAGCTCTGAGCACTCTTTTCATCAGAAACACTAAAAACACTGCACTCTTTTTCACTCTCAGCGTTACTGACTGCTTCTTTAAACACCTCGTACTTCCACTAACCGGCCACTTTATTAGAAACACCCACCTCGTACTTCCACTAACCGGCCACTTTATTAGAAACACCCACCTCGTACTTCCACTAACCGGCCACTTTATTAGAAACACCCACCTCGTACTTCCACTAACCGGCCACTTTATTAGAAACACCCACTTTGTGCTTCCACTAACTGGCCACTTTATTAGAAACACCCACCTCATACTTCTGCTAACCAGCCACTTTATTAGAAAC
>CM038716.1:9616765-9654265 GCA_021613375.1 Megaleporinus macrocephalus
GATGCTACATCACGTGATGGTATGTGATGCTACATCACATGATTCTACATGAATCTACATAATGCTATGTGATGCTACATTAAATGATGGTACATAATGCTGTGTGATGCTACATAACGCTGTGTGATGCTACATCATGTGATGCTATGTGATGCTACATGATGCTACATAACGCTATGTGATTCCACATCATGGGACGGTATGTGATGCTACATCATGTGATGGTATGTGATGCTACATAACGCTATGTGATGCTACATCATGTGATGGTATGTGATGCTACATCATGTGATGCTATGTGATGCTACATAACGCTATGTGATGCTACATCATGTGATGGTATGTGATGCTACATTATGTGATGCTATGTGATGCTACATCATGTGATGCTATGTGATGCTACATCATGTGATGCTATGTGATGCTACATCATGTGATGCTATGTGATGCTACATCATGTGATGCTGTGTGATGCTGTCGTGCATTTCCAGCGTAGCCGCCGGCTGTTTTCTCTGTTCGGTTTAGTTGAGAGTAGACGAGCAGGAACACGTGCGAGAAGTAGCAGAGCATTCAGAAGGTGACCCCTCTCCCCCCCCTGCTCCCCTCGCACGCCCCCACTCCCCCTCAGCGCCCCCGCTTGTCTGTAGAGGGTGTAGATTGTAATGAAACAGGTTTTAGATGAAACACCTCTGTCTCCCAGTCAGTGTTCCTGACTGAACTCTGTCACCTGCAGCAGCGGCCGACTCACTCAGTGTGTGTGTGTGTGTATGTGTGTGTGTGTGTGCGTCTGTGTGTGTGTCTGTGTGTTTGTGTGTGTGTGTGTGAAACCATAATGTTCTCTGAGCTTGTCTAAAGTTTCAAATTGAATAAGAATGAAATGAGTCTGTCAGTCACACCTGGGCCGAATCATATTTAACAAAACAATAAAATCCAACGTGATTGTGAATAAAAGTAATATTAATAATTATACTGTTAAACATGAACCGGCACCTTTTTTAGGACTTTTTAAAACAAAAACTTCACAGCTTATTCTGCATAATAATTTTATAACTTTATTTTTTCTGTTTATTATTGTTTTCATTGTTAACTTTTCATAACTAACTCAGGATGTTAATTATATATTTATGTTTCATTTTGAACATACAGTCACTATTTATATAACTTTATTCTGTATATTATATTTATTATACATTATTTTATTATAGATATTATATCGATCATAATTTTTAGAGATAGAAAGATCGATCCACTATGTATCGGTATTGGCTGATATTTAATCAAAATATATGATCGGTGATCGGCCGATATTTCTCCAGTTTAGCCGATCCCGATTGCAGATTTTCGTTTAAAATAATCCGAGTCTGCGTTTAATGACTGCAGTTTTGACTGTATGTATTAAATTAGCTTTTTCGTTTTAAATTAAGGGTCTAAATTGAATGATTGCAGTATTTGGGGATTTTTGTTTAATTTACTTTGTTTATTTACTGTTAATTTAGTTAAAATATTATGCTGTTTCATATGAGCTCGTTAAAAATGGTAATAAACCAGTTTAGACCATGTTTCATGACTTGCCTGCGCTAACAATTGCCCTGCCGTGACATATAGCCCCGCCCTCTATCGGTATCGGCTATCGGCCGATTGCTCTAAAAGGTGATCGACGATCAAAATCAGCCTCAAAAGCGCTGATCGGTCCATCTCTAATAATTTTGTATTAACTTTATTCTCAATATTAATTTCTAAAATTGTATTTAGCTGATTCATTTGAATGTAACTCTTTTCTAATCATTAATTATTGTCTAATTTTGTGTTTTTCTTTTATCTATTAATTTTTATTGACCACTTTATTCTTTTAAAACACAGAGTACATTTTACCAAAACTTATTTTGGGAATTTATTTGTATTTAAATATGATTTTCTCTATTAAGTTTATTACCACTTTATTCTAGAATGTTTTTTTAATCTTTCTGGATGTTCATTTTATACTAACTCTTAAATAATAATAAAATATTATAAGTTTATTCTGGGTATTAATTTTAGTATAGCTTCATTCTAGAGGCGCATTCATTTATTTAGACCTCATTCTGCATATGCATTTAATTATTTTATCAATTTTGGATGTTCATATATGTATAAATATCTTTCTTACAGATATGAATTTACTGAAACTTTGTTTAGGATATAAGTTTTATTAGAATTTTAGGATTTTAGTATCATCTACAGCCTTGATTATCATTCCGAACATGTTGTTGGACACTTTCCATCTTATAACTTCCATATAAAAACATTTACATCATTCAAATGATTTTATATGAAGGAAAACTTTGCTTCCTAATAGCATTGCTGTATTTCATAGTCATGGAAAGTACTGGACACTGTATTGGCCGGTTTCGTCAGTGATTTGGAATCTCCACTGACCCCAGTTTCTCCCAAACTCACATTAAGTGTAATTGTATGAGACTATTAGCGTTTCATAACAGCTGCTCAGCCCTTTGCTCACTTTTCCAGACAAATCAGAAGAAAAGTTCACGGACCGTCATACCAGGCCCGGATCAGTATGCGACCCACAGCTCGTCTCTGCTCTGCGAAGTTTTCTGTCTCTAATAATTGGCCGATTAGACTGCTGGAGGTCCGGCTGTGAGGTGACCTGTAGAAACAAACCGTCCGGCGGGGCTGCAGTGCTTTGCCTTTGTGCCCTGAGATTCTCTCTGATTGGCTGAACCACCAGGCAGAGGTCTGTGGACTCGAGTGGGATCAAGTAGCCAGAGTCCATCGCATGGTCAAGCGTCTTCAGCCGAAAACTTTTATCAGATATTTGCATTTTAATGAACTCTGCAAATGTTTGACTAAAAGTTTATATACAATAGCATTAAATTGTATTATTAATTAATACACGAATATTAACAGAACTCAAATAATGTAGGTATGCTTTACTATAACTAGAGTTACTATAACTAAAGTATGTGGACACCCCTTCTAAGGTGTGCAATGCAGTGGCTCATCGTTGGTCTCCAGTTTCAGTTTCCATTTCTCAAACGTTCCTCGTTACTGACCAGCGTGGACGGTTGTAAGAGTGGATGAGTGAAAAAGCTCCAGTGGAGAAAAATGTGTGGTCATTAAGCTGGTTATAGTGGACGCTGCTGCTGGTCACTGTGTAAAAACAATATAAACAGAGGCTTAAACAGAGGCCAGGACGCTGTTGGGACAGTGGGACAGTGTTTAGGACGTTTAGCCTAGTTAGGACATTTGTGTAATACTGGGTTCTTAATGGAGAAGAATAGGAAGTTAGAAACTTGTTCTGTAATACGTTCAGTCCTAACTAAAGTTGTCGTTTGTGACTGTTTCTGTAATTAGCTAGTCTGCTGTGGTGAACAGCTTCACCACAGGTCTCTGGAGTGGAGTAAAGCTCTACTAATGGACTCTGGAGTGGAGTAAAGCTCTACCAATGGACTCTGGAGTGGTGTTACGCTCTATCAAAGGACTCTGGAGTGGTGTAAAGCTCCACCACTGAACTCTGGAGTAGTGTAAATCTCCACCACTGGACTCTGGAGTGGTGTAAATCTCCACCACTGGACTCTGGAGTGGTGTTACGCTCTATCAAAGGACTCTGGAGTGGTGTAAAGCTCCACCACTGAACTCTGGAGCAGTGTAAAGCTCCACCACTGGACTCTGGAGTGGTGTAAATCTCCACCACTGGACTCTGGAGTGGTGTAAAGCTCTACCACTGAACTCTGGAGTGGTGTAAAGCTCCACCACTGGACTCTGGAGTGGTGTTAAGCTCTACCAATGGACTCTGGAGTGGTGTTACGCTCTATCAAAGGACTCTGGAGTGGTGTAAAGCTCCACCACTGAACTCTGGAGTAGTGTAAAGCTCCACCACTGGACTCTGGAGTGGTGTAAATCTCCACCACTGGACTCTGGAGTGGTGTTACGCTCTATCAAAGGACTCTGGAGTGGTGTAAAGCTCCACTACTGAACTCTGGAGTGGTGTAAATCTCCACCACTGGACTCTGGAGTGGTGTAAAGCTCCACCACTGAACTCTGGAGTGGTGTAAAGCTCCACCACTGAACTCTGGAGTGGTGTAAAGCTCCACCACTGGACTCTGGAGTGGTGTTACGCATTATTACTGCACACTGGAGTGGTAAAAAGCTCCACCACTGGACTCTGGAGTGGTGTAAAGCTCCACCACTGGACTCTGGAGTGGTGTACAGCTCCACCACTGGACTCTGGAGTGGTGTAAAGCTCCACCACTGGACTCTGGAGTGGTGTAAAGCTCTACCACTGGACTCTGGAGTGGTGTAAAGCTCCACCACTGGACTCTGGAGTGGTGTTACGCACTATCACTGCACACTGGAGTGGTAAAAAGCTCCACCACTGGACTCTGGAGTGGTGTAAAGCTCCACCACTGGACTCTGGAATGGTGTAAAGCTCCACCACTGGACTCTGTTGTGGTATAAAGATCCGCCAATGGACTCTGGATTTGGTGTAAAGCTCCACCACTGGACTCTGCAGTGGTATAAAGATCCACCAATGGACTCTGGATTTGGTGTAAAGCTTCATCACTGGACTCTGCAGTGGTATAAAGATCTGCCAATAGACTCTGGATTTGGTGTAAAGCTCCTCCACTGGACTCTGGATTTGGTGTAAAGCTTCACCACTGGACTCTGGAGCTGTGAAATGTGTTCTCTGAAGTGATCATCTTGCTTCACTGGCACTGATCATCTGGCACTGTATCCCTGTGCACTGGAACTCCAGTGTCCTGACCTCAATCCCACTATACATCGGCCAACACTCCCAAATCTTGTGGAAGCTTTTATAGCCACCAAAGTGGCGGCCAACTCCATGGTAATGCCCATAATTCTGAAAACGGATGTTCAACAAGGTTATGTAGGTGTGATGGTCAGGTGTCCACATACTTTTGGCCACATAGCATATATATCCAAAGAGCTTTCCTGTTATGGGGATGTTTCAATTAACAACAATAACCCTAGAAATCCCAAGGGCTCGAGCAGAAACCAACACAGTGAGATGTTTTTGTTATTCGGGAAAGCCCAACGTGCACAAACGACTCTAATATACACCAGCTGGGTGGGACTGCAGCGTCAGAGTGGGCAGAGTGAGAGCGGCGGCAGCAGAATGGAAAACAATAACTTTGCTTACAAATATGAAACCGATTGTCCAGAGTTTCTATTTGATTTTGCCAAATATTAATGTGGAGATCAGTTTTACTCTACGTTGGCAGTGTTAGTATATCTAATTCTAATCTATAGAACCTTCATGAGCTGCGTACGTATGATAGAGAGAAGAAAAACAAAGAATGAGGCCGGAAACAGCTTCTCAGTCTCCCAACAGGATACATAGAACTTCTGGTTCGAGTCCAGGAGGTCAGAGATTTCTGAATTCCAGATTGATCAGCATTTTAATACATAGTTACTATTCTAGATGGCCTACTAGGTACAAACCCCCAGTTGTCATCCAATCAGCAACCTGCTCACTGTATGTTGGGATATTTGGATGTAGCAATGGCCTTAATGTATTTAAATAGAACTGCGGGAGAAAATAGAAGCTTGGCAGGAGATCAGATTGAATTGTGGGAATCTCCCGGCCAATGCGGGACAGTTGGCAGCCCTATAAACTTTAGTTAGAGCCAGATTCCAGCATGTTCTGTGGTAAGCAGAGCTGATTTTAGGCTCGCCAAGCTCATTAGCAGCACTGGTTAAGGTTTTAGCAATTATCAGACAGATTGCTTGACATTTATTGGCTCACAAGCGAGTCACATTATTATGACCACTGGCAGTGTTGTCATCTGGGGAATGTTTTTGTAGCATTCATCCATGTGGAAGACCATCCTTGCAGATCACGTACACTATGGTTCTGTCTCAAATCCTAGTGATCTCCTACATAGGCAGCCTTTTACGTCATAGTAGGCGCTCCCGACATGTAGACTGTCCCAATTCTTACATACCTTAAACATGCTTCTACTGAGAAACCTTATTTAGACATGATTTTAAAGAAGCATTGAACGCTTCCTCAGCCGCTAAGACAATCCCATGATGCACCGCAGGCTAATCTACGAGCGGTGAAGTGGTTAGTTATTATGAAGTGGTAGTTATTTTGATTCTCTCTGGAGTTTTAATGTGTTTCTGGTCATATAATCACACAAAACAGTATTTTATTATCAACTCTGTAACGCTATTGTTTAGGATGCCGGCCGGTAGCTTAGCAACCAACTAAACCACCGGTGGCGTGCTGCAGTAGGCGGGAACAAGCCGTGACGCAGTCTCTCTCTAACTAGAGCGTCTCAGTAATCTGTTTTATGAGGAGAGATGAGGAGAGAACGCTGCTACTTAAACAGCTGCCTACCTAGACAGCCTACTTAGACACTCACTAGGGTTTGAGACACAGCCCATACATGCTGATTGTCTTCTCTGGGGCGGACGGGATCTTCCAGCATGACAATGCGACACGTCACACGACTAGAAATGTCCCACATTGGTTGGAAGAGCTTTTTCAAGACTTCCCCAGATTCCATAGACTTGAACCCAGTTGAGCATCTGTGGGACCACCTGGATGGTGGTGTTGGCTCTATGGATGCAATACAGTCAGCATGACTCCAGATACCTGTGACCACCTACCAGGATCTTATTGAGTCTCCCAGTCTGTCTAGCTGCTGTGTGTGCTGCACACGGTGGTCGCTCTGGATATTAGCTGGTGGTCAAAACAATCCAAATTCCAGTTGTGCTGGACGCTAATCCCCTTGGCTGTCTCTAGAGGGGCTCCTAGGGAACGATCGTGATGCATGCTGAAGGACAGATCTGGCTCCTTGTCCTGAAATGCTATTACTTTTCCAAAACGGCCTTCACTCGCAGCGTCCTTCCCAGCGTCAGTGTTCATTTCCCTCCGGACCCACTGCAATTGTGTGGACCTCTCCACCTGTCATCTTCTTGTTACCTGGGCGACATCTCCCCGGCACTGCTTAGCTTGAGGAGATGCATTACCCAAGATGCTTCTCCTTGGTCACCACGGGAACAGAGTCAGGAGTTGACAGCTAGCGATCGTGAACCTGAACGCATTACCATCCAATTCCTTCCCGTACTGTTTTCTATCTGTTCAATTTGATTGTTTTTCTTCTGTTTCTATATTTAGAACATGCAGTAGGCCAAAAATATGTGGACACCTGACTTTCATATCTATCTCTTGTTGGACATTCCATTACAGCAGCCTCCACTCTTCTGGGAAGGGTATCTGTGGGACGTTGTGTCCATTCAGTCCAGAGAGCATTTGTGAGGTCAGGCACTGATGTTGGTCGAGACTCACAATCTATGTTCCGGTTCATTCCAAAGGTGTCTGGTGGGCTTGAGGAGATCAGAAATGATCTATCCACTGGAGCTCCTCCACACCAAACTCCTCAGACTGTGTCTTCATGGAGCTGGAAGCATACAATGGTGTAAAATGTCTTTGTGTGCTGTAGTATTAACATCACCCTCCACTGGAACGAAGGAGCCCAAACCCTAAACCCCCAGACCAGTATTCCCCCCTCCATCAAACTTTACTATAGACACTGTACATTCTAGTAGGTAGTGTCTCCTAGTAGGTAGTGTCTCAGAGTCCAGTGGTGGAGCTTCACACTACTCCAAAGTCTAGTGGTGGAGCTTTACACCACTCCAGAGTCTAGCGGTGGAGCTTTACATCACTCCAGAGTCCAGCTTTGTAGCTGTACACCACTTCAGAGTCCTGTGGTGGAGCTTTACACCACTTCAGAGTCCATTGGTGGAGCTTTACACCACTCCAGAGTCCAGTGGTAGAGCTTTACACCACTCCAGAGTCCAGTGGTAGAGCTTTACACCACTCCAGAGTCCAGTGGTAGAGTTTTACACCACTCCAGAGTCCAGTGGTAGAGCTTTACACCACTCCAGAGTCCAGTGGTGGAGCTTTATACCACTCCAGAGTCCATTAGTGGAGCTTTACATCACTCCAGAGTCCAGTGGTGGAGCTTTACACAACTCCAGAGTCCAGTGGCAGAGCTTTACACCACTCCAGAGTCCAGTGGAGGAGATGTAGACCACTTCGCTACACAGTTCTCTTCTGGGTTCTCTACAGTTTGGAAGTGAGTGATTTTCCATGTCTCAGCTCCGTGTGTGCTTCAAAGTAATAGCACTTACAGTTGTCCAGGACAGCTCTAGCAGGGAGGACACTTTACAAACAGATGGCATCCTATCTTCTGTTTAAAGTCACTGAGCCCTTCAGTATCTACCAGTGTTTTTCTATGGAAACTGCTTGGCTGTGCACTTGTACTTGTATACACCTGTTAGCAATAGTGGCTAAAAACAAATGCTTGAGTGCTCAAAACAACTTTGAGTGACTTTGAACACCTCATTCCATCCGTTGCGTGAAACATCTGAGCCAGTAACTGCAGAAGTGGCCTCTTAAAGGCCACTTTCGAAACCTGTGTAGACCCACAAGCTCAGTGACCTTCTCTCCCGACCCACCATGATGTCATTTGGCGTGAAGGGCCCTCCACCTGCCATGAAGAGACCCCAGTGTTGAGAGAGGTCAGCGAAAGAAACAAACAGACAGACAGACACGAGAAGCAGTAGTACATTACGTCAGGGTTGGCTCACAGCCCAGCGGGGTCTTGATTTCGGCCGGATGAGAGCGCTTTCAGCTCTCAGCGAGCTTTCGGACGCCCTGCTGTTATCGCGCCCCTCTTTCCCGAAGCCATGCATGGCATATTTTTCTGCGTGGGTAATCGCAACCCTCGGCGTCAAGAGGGTCCTCTCAGAGAACGTGCTCATGGTCCTAAAAAAGGGAAGAGTAATAGATTAACGCTCTCCAGTCTCGTAAAAGAGCGGGAACTTTATTGCTTAACCTTATACGGAGAGACAGGCGCACATCGCTCACTCGCCTGGAGTACCAGTCCGAGTGTACACATGTTTCTCTTCACTGATCTTTTTTTAAAAGTTCCTTAAAAAACATTAAACGGTTGGGATGTAAACAGCCGTCCCGAGTGCTTTGATGTGAAAAGCCTCGCTCCGTATTAACATCCACAGTTTTGACATGAGATGAGTTTAATGCACGGCCAGTCAGGCTGTTGACGGATTCTTTCAGAATGTATATATATGCAGTTATATAAAGTGCCCTCCTTCTTGATACATCACCAGGAGGTGCTTATCAGTATTTAAAATGAGAAATCTCACTCTGGAGGTGCACCAGTATAGGAGGCACGGCAGCATGTTTATAGTAGACGCAGCGAAGGTCATATGGTTCCCTTTAAATTGTCCTGGAATGTAAACTGAATGTATAACAAAGCAGCAACAGTAACTCTGGACTAAGGAAAGGACACAAGGAAAGGACAGAATCGGACACAAGGGTGTAGATTTGGTCTCAACATTGGTAGGGACACAACCCCCCCAAACCGCCCCTATACACAATGCTTTAAACTCAAAATATTGGTAGGGATAATTTTTTAAACCCAAAATATCAGTAGGGACTATACTTTAAACTCAAAATATTAATAGGGACAATTTCTTAAATCCAACATATTGGTAGGGACAATTCCTTAAACAAAAATATTAATAGGGACAATTATTTTAACCCAAAATTTCCATAAGGACAATTCCTTAAACCCAAAATATCAGTTGCAACAATTCTTTTAGCCTAACATATTGGTCAGGACAATTCTTTAAACTCAAAATATTTGAAGGGACAATTCCTTAAAACAAAAATATTATAAGGGACAATTATTTTAACCCAAAATTTCAATAAGGACAATTCCTTAAACTCAAAATATATATCAATATTGGTAGAGACGATTCTTTAAATCCAGTATTTTGGTAGGGACAATTCTTTAAACCCAACATGATAGTAGGAACAATTCCTTAAACAAAAATATTAATTGGGATAATTATTTTAACCCAAAATTTCAATAGGGACAATTCCTTAAACCCAAAATATCAGTTGCGACAATTCTTTTAACCCAACATATTGGTAAGTACAATTCTTTAAACCCAACTCATTGGTCGGGACAATACTTTAAACCCAAAATATTGGTGGGCACAATTCCTTAAAACAAAAATATTAATAGGGACCATTATTTTAACCCAAAATATATATCAATATTGGTAGAGACGATTCTTTAAATCCAGTATTTTGGTAGGGAAAATTCTTTAAACACATATATTAGTAGGGACAATTCCCTAAACAAAAATATTAATTGGGACAATTATTTTAACCAAAATTTTTTTAAAAGGGACAATTCCTTAAACCCAAAATATCAGTTGGGACAATTCTTTTAACCCAACATATCGGTAGGGACAATTCTTTAAACCCAAAATATCAGTTGGGACAGTTCTTTTAACCCAACATATTGGTAGGGACAATTCTTTAAACCCCAAATATCAGTTGGGACAATTCTTTTAACCCAACATATTGGTAGGGACAATTATTTAAACCCAAAATATCAGTTGGGACAATTCTTTTAACCCAACATATTGGTAGGGACATTTCTTTAAATCCAGAATTTTGGTAGGGACAATTCTTTTCTCCAAAAATATTGGTAGGGACAATTCCTTAATTCAAAATTATTAATACAGACAATTATTGTAACACAAAATATCAATAGGGACAATTCCTTAAACCCAAAAGATTGGTAGGGATAATTCTTCTAACCCAAAATATTAGTTGGGGCATATCTCTTAACCCAAAATATTGATAGGGGAAATTCCTTAAACCCAAAATATTTGTAGAGACAATTCTTTAAACCCAACATATTTGTAGGGACAATTCTTTTAACCCAAAATATCAGTTGGGACAACTCTTTTAACCCAACATATTGGTAGGAACAATTCTTTAAACCCAAAATATCAGTTGGGACAATTCTTTTAACCCAACATATTGGTAGGGACATTTCTTTAAATCCAGAATTTTGGTAGGGACAATTCTTTTCTCCAAAAATATTGGTAGGGACAATTCTTCAATTCAAAATTATTAATACAGACAATTATTGTAACCCAAATATCAATAGGGACAATTCCTTAAACCCAAAAGATTGGTAGGGATAATTCTTCTAACCCAAAATATTAGTTGGGGCATATCTCTTAACCCAAAATATTGATAGGGGCAATTCCTTAAACCCAAAATATTTGTAGAGACAATTCTTTAAACCCAACATATTTGTAGGGACAATTCTTTTAACCCAAAATATTGGTAGGGTCATGTCCCTACCATCCAGATGTGTTTTAGAGGAGGAGAGATGGGAGTAAGGATGACAGTGAAGGACAAAAAGAAAAATGTAGGGTTGGGAGGAAAGAAAGAAAGGGAGCTAGGCTGCCTCCTCTTCCCTCTGTCATAGGAAGCCTTTCATTCATATATTAGCGGGGGGTTTAAGAAGGCCCACTGTGACTGAAGTGCAGGGCACCAGCAGGGTGCAGCCTGGAGATGCTGCTAATGACTCACCCCACAGTGTCCATCACCTCCCGCAAAATAACACCACTGCCGACTTTATTAGATGGTCTGAAGTCTTAACAGGACATTCTGGCCAAAGTGAATAACATGGCAATCGTGGCGTCTGCTCACTCGTGTCGCTGCGGTAGCCTCTAGAGCAGGGGTGTTCAATTAGAGTCAGTAAGTTCCAGTTAAAGGAGATCTCCTCAGACCAAGGTCTGGACCATCATCATCTCTAACGTGTGTTCTGATTCAGTGGTGTATCCTGTTTACTGAAGTAGTCTAGTATCAGCATCTCATACCATCAGCTACTGAAACACCAACACATCACACATACCGTTCAGTATATTTCAGTATATTTACAGTTTAAATGCTGAACTGAATGAATTGTTTATAAACTTCTAATAAATGTTTTTTACTCACTTCAATAAAAACAAGAGCTACATTAAAAAAACAGAACGCCTTTGAAGCATCAAAAAATGGAGCATCTTAAAGTATTTATTTTTAGAGAAAGTTAATAAAATGTGTGTTTTCTTGTTAACTCAGCTTTACAGATTGAGATGTTGGTTTTACATAGTGGTATTCTCCAAAACTAGACGAGCGAAGTGGTCATCCATCCATTATCCCGCTAGTTGGGGTCACAGGGGGGCTGGAGCCAATCCCAGCGTCCGTGGGCGAAGGCGGGGTACACCATGGACAGTTCGCCACACTGTAAACCCGGATAAGTTGATTGTACTTAAAGAGTTTGAGTGATTGCCTTAAAATATTTAATTAAAGCAAACTAGAGAAAATCAAATGGTTTGAGTAAAATCAACTTAAATATCAAATAGACTGGAAATGATCATTTGAGTTGAATACAATGAAATCTAAATTGTTTGTACTTAAAATATTTAGTAAAATTAACCCTACTGACCATTTAATTCAACTCAACATTAAGTTTCCTGTTATCAGAATTAAAAACTTAAAACTAGTCTCTATAAAAAGCTGATGTTCTCCTACATCAAAAGAACACAGACAACAGTTACATTTAGTTTGATTTGATTTAAAACTACATCACTGGGATCATCTAGGATGACTCTGACTCTTGAAGGGTTCAGTAGTGATGATGACTGGTTTTGATTGGTCTAGTTAGAATACTGTTTATCTTACAATAATTCTTAAATACAGTTTACACATTGAAATGATAAAAACACAGTAAATTACATTTTCTAACTTTAGATCAGCATCAACTGCAGAACAACAGTTTTACACCACTTGAACACGGAAAACTACTTACCAAGTTCCAGAATGAGAAAAAGAGAGGGAAGATGGCAGCTTGGTTAATTGTAGTCCTCTGTAGTTCTTCAAGAAAAGAAAACAATGGAGAAAATGTCCACTGTAGAGAATCCCAGCACTACAGAGTTTCTGTCCGAGGAAAAGAAGTTCAACACAGAAAACACCAAACCTCACAGTGAAAATAGAAAAAGACTTCAAAACCTTTACAAGCTCCACTAAACAACTCAAACTAGTCTAGACTGAACTGACCAATGAGAATCTGGCAAGGTGCTACAGGGGCGTGGTCCAAGCTACAATCTGATGTTTTAAGTTTGTTCAGCTTAAAAATATTAGCGTATTCAGTTCTTCTTTCAAAATAGTAGAACATACTAGAACATTTTAAGTAATGCAAGGAGCCTACAGTGATCTTGCAGCACACGTGATTGGTTCCTAAGTTCACTACATCGTAAAGCCCGTATACCATAAAGACTAGAAAAGCTCCGCCTCTTAAAATAAACACTGTCAATATTAAGTCATTCTCAGTAGAATATCGGTTTGGGTCCACATTTGACCGCCGTCCGCCTATTAGTGACCCCTGCTCTAGAGTGAGAGTAGCCTTCAACGGACTGGACATTTCCTTTTGGCTAAGAGCTGTGTAGTTCTGACCGTTTGTTCTTTCTGCAGTAACAGATCTGCTGTGATTCGCTGACTCGGTTTCTGAACGCCGGGAATAACGGATGGCAGTTCACTCTGGCGGTTTTCACTGCTCCGCCCTTGTGGACCTTGCGGGTCAGTCAGGGGTCAACCCCCTTGGGCTACCCCAGGTGGGCTTCTGCTTTGGCCTGTCTTCCTCTTCCTGTCCGGAGGGGTTTCTTGTTGACTTTGCTTTGACTTTCCATCTAGTTTTTCCCAGTTCAGTGGTGGACAGTACTGAGTTCCACTTCCTCACTACTTAAATCTGCCATGGAATGTATCCATTCAGTATTTATGTAGTATTTTAATTATTCTCTGATAGGGCTGCACCTAACGATTAATTTCATAATCGATTAATCAAACGGTTATTTTTTTGATTAGTCGATTAATCTAATGACTAATTTTTAGATTACTCTAATATGAGTGTGTTAGGAATGTGTTATATATATATATATATATATATATACATATATATATATATATATATATATATATATATATATATATATATATATGTATTAAAGGGTACCTCAAACATATCTGATCTATAAATGGTTAAAGACTAAAAGTGTTTTTTACTTTGTAATGGGTTTGTAACCTATATATATATAGGTTTCACACACACACACACACACACACATATATATATATATATATATATATATATATATATATATATATATATATATATATATATATGTGTGTGTGTGTGTGTGTGTGTGTGTATTAATGTATTAAAGGGTACCTCAAACGCACATGATCTATAAATGGTTAAAGACTAAGAGTCTGTGCTCTGACTCGACTTCTAGAGGCACAAATGACTCGTAGCCTACACGCCTCACACACAAGAACTCGGACAGTTTGTGGACTATATATTTTGGTAGAGAGTTGTGTGAGAAGCAGCTATGTGTGTTTTAAAGCTCCCGCGGTATCTAGAACAGTCTCAGGTTCTACACTGGACGATTAAGAAACGATTAGCAATGCGTAGTCATGTGACACTACTGAAAGAAACATGTTTTAAGGCTCAACGGTAAATACGGATACGCTCAGAGTCTTCTGTCCGTACTCTGTGTTCATTTCGTACATACATTCGTTTTCGGAAAGCTTACGGATACGGACGGGTTGGAGCACTATTGCCGGAGACCGTGGGGGCAGTGCAAGACGCCACCACTTCCATACGGACACGATGAAGAAGAAACGGGGGGACTTTTTGAAGAGAGGGTGCACGTTCATTAGAAATTCCCCGAAATATTTTCTCTTCGGCGCCGAGACAAACTTTAGATGCACACAGATAAATCTATGTTTTAAGTGGGCGTGGCCATCTCTGCGTTGCCCCAGCCCTATTCTCTGATGTTCTACGTAGAAGGTATGTGTGAATTTCACACCCAGATGCAGTTCCACACACACACTCTATGATCTGGTGCTGCATTGAAATATTGCCCTTTTCACCCCTGAATTATTAGATGAGCTCGGCTCTGATTGGCCGGTTTACTGCAGACGCTGTGATGATCACCCAGACGCAACATGTTGAAGCAGACCAAATAAAATGAACCTCAGTGTAAATAAACTCTGTCCTTAAACTGTTTAGGTGGCTGTGCTGGTTACTTGGAGCTTGCTAGTAGGTGGTCTCAGCCACAGGTGGGTCTGATGGCTTCTGTGTGTTAATCTGGCCACAGTATCAGCTGCATTCTGATTGGCTGTCGGCACTGCCTCCTCAAGACTGCCTCCTTCTATACATCACTAAACTGCCGCCTTCTGATTGGTCGTTTTGTGTGTCAGTTGAACCTTCTGACTTGCAGTCGTGGCTACTCTTGGTCACGTTAAGTGGCGAGAGGTACCAAACACTCCCTACAGAGTCCAGTAATGAGAGACCAGCTAATGTTACCTGTACCAGCTACTCTCTTTCATCTGGACATCAAACACAAAGTAGATGAAAGGTTTCTCTGTGAAACTTTCAGTTTAAGATGATCTGCTTCAACCAGCACACAGTGATCCACTCACATAGCATGGCTGCTACTTACAGGTCACTGTTGGAGGTTGTGGTGCTAATGAAGGTGGAGCTGCTCGTCTCTTCAGTCTCTTCAGTGTTGAACGCTGAGCTGAAGCTGCTCCATGGTGTCCAAGTGTTGGAGAAAGTGTCCGGAGTGAAACGTACAGAGTTGTAGTTGTTCAGGATTCTGTTAAAGAAGCTGAAGTTCAGCAGCATGTTCTGGAAATTTTCCACCGAACAACCAAGGTGGATTAAGAAACTATGAACTTCCGGCTGGTTTAAAGATGAACATCAACCATGTAGCTCTGCATGTTTATTCTTTATTGCTATTATTATTATTAAAATCCCAGGAGATCAGCAGTCATATTATTATGACCACCAGCTAATTAATATCCAGAGTGACCACTGTGTGCAGCACGAACAGTAGCTAGACTGGGACTGGGAGACTCAATAAGGTCCTGGTAGGTGGCCATTCTGACTGCAGTGCATCCCACAGCTGCTGGAGGGAGCGTGGAGGAGCATCCATAGAGCCAACACCACCATCCAGGTGGTCCCACAGGTGCTCCATTGGGATCAAGTCTAGGGGAATTAGGGGTCCAGGGTAGTACTTGGAAGTCTTTCATCCAGTGTGGGTCATTTATAGCTGTGTGAGGTGTCTCATCATCTTGTTGGAAGATGTCCCAGAGAAGACAATCAGCATGTATGGTGTACGTGATCTGCAAGGATGGACTCAGACCCAAATCGGTTGAGAAGGTGTTCCACATGGATGAGTGGGTGCAGAGAATGCCAGGGAAACATTCCCCAAACCAGAACGGTGCCACCATACAAAGTGGGACAGGATCATAAGAATGAGACTCGACTGAAGCTGATTCTATGAACTGCTGCCACGTGATTGGCTGATTAGTACTGTGTGACTGAGTCATTGTGCAGGTGTACCTGATTACCTTTCTTATGAAATACACCTTTTTAAGCACACCTCGCTGCATCCTCCCCTCACAATAGAGTGTGTTATTGAAGATTTACGGATGTGGCAACAGTATCTAAGGGCGGTGGCTCTCAGGATTTCGACGTTTTGGTGACACCAGTCTGAGTCATGGTTACCGAGCGAGGCCTGCTTTGAGTCAGGACAGGCAGAATCTGTACCTGGAGGTGTTTGAGAGTTGTTTCTGAAGCAGGTGATGCAGGTGTTTGTGTACGTGTGAGAAACAGGCCGTGTGTTAATCTCACTTTCACGCTCGCTGTGTGACTCCAGCAGGTTCAGGCAGTAAGAGGAGTGTTGACGCGTGTGTGTATGTGTGTGTATGGAAGCAAACTTGCGCTGAATGTTAGAGCAGGGCGTCTGTTTGCTTGTCCCTCAGGGCCACATGGTGAGCAGGTACATTGTTTTGTGAGTAAATGTGTCCCAAAGTCTGAAAATCAGTGTGGAACATTGAGAACTGTCACCTCCGAAACAAATCAAGAACTTGTTCCAGACTGTGTTTGCTGGTCATGAGCTGGCTAGTGTTTCCGAGATGTCACCACGCGGTACCAGTCACTACTGAAACCATTAGTTTTAATAAAATAAGAATAATTATTGACTCACTCAAAGCTGGAGGATGTTAGTCTGAAGTCCAGGATCAGGTAAAAGTCCCAAATGTGTTTCAGCACTGACTGATTCCGGAAGGTTCTGTAGATGTCAAGAGTGACCCAGTTTACGTGTCCCTCAGGGCCACATGGTGAGCATCCACATTGTTTAATGAGTAAATGTGTCCCAAAGTCTGAAAATTAGTGTGTGACGTTGAGAACGGTCACCTCCGAACTCAGATTTTCTGCAATTCGAGAACTTGTTCCAGACTGTGTTTGCTGGTCATGAGCTGGCTAGTGTTTCTGAGATGTCACCACGGAAACAGTCACTACTGAAACTATTAGTTAATTTAATAAAATAAGAATAATTATAGACTCACTCAAAGCTGGAGGATGTTAGTCTGAAGTCCAGGATCACTTAAAAGTCCCAAATATGTTTCAGCACTGACTGATTCCGGTAGGTTCTGTAGATGTCAAGCGTGACCCGACTTGCTTGTCCCTTAGGGCCACATGGTGAGCATCCACATTGTTTAATGAGTAAATGTGTTCCAAAGTCTGAAAATCAATGTGGAACATTGAGAACTGTCACCTCCGAAACAAATCAAGAACTTGTTCCAGGCTGTGTTTGCTGGTCATGAGCTGGCTAGTGTTTCTGAGATGTCACCACGGAAACAGTCACTACTGAAACTATTAGTTAATTTAATAAAATAAGAATAATTATAGACTCACTCAAAGCTGGAGGATGTTAGTCTGAAGTCCAGGATCACTTAAAAGTCCCAAATATGTTTCAGCACTGACTGATTCCGGAAGGTTCTGTAGATGTCAAGCGTGACCCGACTTGCTTGTCCCTTAGGGCCACATGGTGAGCATCCACATTGTCTTATGAGTAAATGTGTCCCAAAGTCCGAAAATCAGTGTGTGACGTTGAGAACGGTCACCTCCGAAACTCAGATTTTCTGCAATTCAAGAACTTGTTCCAGGCTGTGTTTGCTGGTCATGAGCTGGCTAGCGTTCTGAGTTGTCAACACCAAAACATTCACTACTGAAACCATTAGTTTTAATAAAATAAGAATAATTATAGACTCACTCAAAGCTGGAGGATGTTAGTCTGAAGTCCAGGATCAGGTGAAAGTCCCAAATGTGTTTCAGCACTGACTGATTCCGGAAGGTTCTGTAGATGTCAAGCATGACCCAGTTTAGAGATTGTATATAACACTTACTCAGTTGTTATCTAGAACCTGTTTCATATAATTTAGCTAGGCTATAACCCATATGTATTCAATTAATATCTATAACCTGGTAGTCTTTGGAGATTGGAACACCCACTTACACAGTTAATATCTAGAACCTGTTAGTCATTTCAGTGTAATTTTGGTAGACTGTACCCTGTACTTATTCAGTTAATATCTAGAACCTGTTCATTTTTGTTACCAAACACTTGCTCAGTTACAAAATGTTAGTAATTTCAGCGTAAATTAGCTAGACTGCACCCAACGTTTACTTAGTTAATATCTAGAACCTATTATTCATTTCAGTGTCAATTAGCTAGATTGCACTCCAGATGTATGCAGTCATTATCTAGAACCTAATAGTCTTTGGAGATTGCACCACACACTTAGTTAATATCTAAAACCTGTTAGTCATTTTAGCATAAATTAGCTAGGCTGCACCCCATACCTCCTCAGTTAATATCTAGAACCTGTAAGTTTTTAGAAATTGTACCATACATTTACTCAGTTAATATCTAGAACATGTTTGTTTTTGAAGATTGTACCACACACTTAGTTAATATCTAGAATATTAGTCATTTCAGTGTAAATTAGCTAGACGGCACCCCATACTTACTCAGTTAAAATCTAGAACCCTCTAAGTAGTCATAATTTCAGCCAAAATGATTACAGAACACTTTAGAGATTGCACTGCACACATATTGATTAAATATCTAGAACCTAATTAAAATTTAGTTAAGCTGTCTCAGAACATACCATCATATTAACGAAAATAATTATCTAGTACTTTGGAGTCTGTACTTCACAGGTACCTGGTTAATATAAAAAAATAGGTAACTGTAAAAGAACGTGCTCCAAAGGAAAGCCCCCCTCCCCCGCCCCCGCACTGACCACCCCGACCCACCCCAAACCTGTGCCAATGGTGAGAAGACAGTGTGGTGCTAGGGAAGAACATAGAGAACTCGTTTCTCTATTAATGTTCTCTAAAAATGTGTGATCACGAATGGGCCGACAGACCGAAGAGGTGGTCCGTCAGGTCCTCCGTCAGCGAGGGGCTTCCATTCACTCGCTCTCTTATGAGTAAGAGATACTGAGACAGAGAGAGAGAGAGAGAGAGTGAGAGAGAGAGAAAGTTTCTCTCTGTTCTCCCGCTGAGATAAAACAAAAAGAGAACAGACGTTCCTGCTGTTTCCTCCGTCACCGCTGTCACTCCGTATCCGTGGCAACCCTGCCCGGCAGTTTCTTGTCACCGCGGCTAACGGAGTCAGAAAAGAGGAACTCTTAAAAAAGCTGTGCTCAGCTGGAAGCGACACCCCCCGCGTTCTGGGATGATGACATCATCAGTCGCCGCTTTGATGGATGGGAAAGTGTTTCCTTCCCGTTCTTTGCTCCTCTCTTTTCCTCCATCCCTCCTTCCCCGCCGTCCATTCTCTGAGCCAGTCCCCGTGAAATGAGCGTGTACTGCTGACACAAGCATTCCGAAATCAGCCCTCGACCGGCCGCAAAAACCTCATCAGCGCACCCTTAACCTTTCACATCCATTCTGGTCTTCCTCCCTTTCACGCCGCTTACTCCCCTCATCCTTCGCTCCTCATCAGATGTTCAGCCGAAGTCTCTCACAATCCACGCCGAGTCTGGAATGGAGAGATAGCGCCGCCTTAATACAAACATGCACTGCATGGATTTTACGGTTGAGATGTTAAAGGTACCGGCCTGCAGGTTTCAGAGCTGGGGTTCCGCTTCAGGAGGTCGCTGCTATTGTTGATAATGTGGTCAACACGAGGCCAGCATGTTCCTTCTTTCTTCAAAGAGTTCTTCAAATATCTCACATTGTTGCTTTTTTAGAAACCACAGCTGGAGCTCGTTATGCGGCGGATCTCCCGTCTTTTATCCTGCGGCAATTCACAAATCATGCATGCAGTGATAAGCTAGAACGCTAGAACATACTTGCCAACCATGTACAGTCAAGCTCCATTCCACAATACCGTGGCCAATTCCGAAACTTCTTAAAAAGCTATGACCCATTTTATGACTCCCTAGAAAGTTATGTCCCATTACAAATTTCTAGAAAGTAATTGCCAATTCCAGAACTTCTTAGAAAGTAATGTTCCATTACAGAACTTCTTTAAAAGCCTTGGCCAATTCTGAAACTTCTTAAAAAGGTGTGACCTTTTTAACAACTCCTTAGAAGTCATGTCCTATTACAGATTCCTAAAAAGCAATTCCCGATTTCAGAACGTCTTTCAAAGCCATGACCAATTCCAAATTATCTTAAAAAGCTATCACCAATTCTAGGAAGGCATGTCATATTAAAAAATGTATATAAAGTAAAAAAGTATTAGAACTTCATAAAAAGTCATGCTCAATTCCAGAACCTCTTAGAAAGCTGTGGCCAATTTCAGAACTTCTTAAACAGCTACGACCCATTCAACAACTCCTTAGAAAGTCGTGTCCCTTTACAAATTCCTAGAAAGTCATTCCCAATTCCAGAACTTCTTAGAACGTCATGTTCCATTCAAGAACGTCTTTGAAAGCCTTGGCCAATTCCGAAACTTCTTAAAAAGGTGTGGCCCATTTAACAACTCCTTAGAAGTCATGTCCTATTACAAATTCCTAGAAAGTAATTCCCAATTCCAGAACGTCTTTGAAAACCAATTCCAAAATGTCTTAAAAAGCTATCACCCTATAACACCCTAGGAAGTCATGTCCTATTACAAATTAATATAAAGTAAATGCCGATTTTAGAACTTCTTTTTAGAACTTGCTCCATTCCAGAACTTCTTAGAAAGCTGTGGCCAATTCCAGAAATTCTTAAAAAGCTATGACCCATTCAATAAACTCCTTAGAAAGTTGTGTCCCATTACAAATGCCTAGAAAGTTATTCCCGATTCCAGAACTTCTTTAAAAGCCTTGGAAAATTCCGAAACTTCTTAAAAAGGTGTGACCCATTTAACAACTAATTAGAAGTCATGTCCTATTACAAATTCCTAGAAAGTAATTCCCAATTCCAGAACAGCTTTAAAAGCCATGACCAATTCCAAAATATCTTAAAAAGCCCATTCTATAACGCTCTGGGAAGTCATGTCCTATTAAAAATTAAAATAAAGTAAATGCTGATTTTAGAATTGAAAAAGTCATGCTCCATTCCAGAACTTCTTAGAAAGCTGTGGCCAATTCCAGAAATTCTTAAAAAGCTATGACCCAAAAAAGCAAATTCCCAATTCCAGAACCTCTTAGAAAGTCATGCTCCATTCCAGAACTTCTTAAAAAGCTGTGACCTATTCTATAACTCTGAAACATGACACATTTCTGGAAAGCAATTCCCAATTCCAGAACGTCTGAGAAAGCCATGCTCCATTCCAGAACTTCTTAAAAAGCCATGGCCAATTCCAGAACCTCTTAAAGAGTTATGACCCGTTCTGTAACTCTCTAAAAAGTCATGTCCTATTACAAAATCCTAGAAGGTAAATCCCAATTCTAGAACTTCACAAAAAGTTCCAGAACTTCTTAGAAAGCCATAGCCAAATTTAAAAACATCTTAAAGACATGCACAACTGTATTACATTACACATTCCTAGAAAGTAAATCCCAATTCTAGAACTTCTTAAAAAACCAAGTCCCTCATAAAAAGGCATGCACCATTCTAGAATCACTTAGGACGTCTAGAAGTGATTGGAAAGTCATTTTCATATCTAGAACTTCTTAAAACAGTCAAGCCAGAGACATAATTCCCAATTCTTTAACCTGCTCTTGAACTCTATAAGACACTTTTTTCAGTAGTCATCCACAGTCCTTCTCTTAAAACATCTTGGACTTCCCACTGCTGGACATTCCAAAGGCCCATTCACATCAACAGTGATGCCGTTTTTTTTAATGTAGTGGGACTAGAGCCCGACCAATATGGGTTTTTTTACTATAGTTGATGACGATCCAGATGGCTGCCCGCGGTCGTGCCTGACTTTAAATCGGTGCTGCCAAACACTGATATCGGCCGATGCCGATATATAAAAAAATGGCAAATATCGGCCCGATATATTGGCCGACCGATATATCGGTCAATCTTTAAGTGGGACTTTCAAACCAAGAGCCTGGGCCTTTCTGTAGCTAAACAGAGGAAGACATTCCAAAGGCATTCCAAAACTGAAGCCTACCAAGCAGAAGCCGAGCCTCGTATTCCCCACAGTGACGTACGGAATTACCTTCAGAATCACCTGCAATGGGTGATTCTGAAGGTAATTCCATACGTCACTGTGGGGAATACGAGGCTCGGCTTCTGCTTGGTAGGCTTCATTCACTGAGGGAAGCTAGTTTTCAGATCTGTGTTGACATAAACAGACTAGAAGGCAGTGGTCTTCGTTCTTTGCGGCGCTCCAGCAGCTCCAGCTCAGTGAGATGAAACGCGTGTGGATCGCTGACGGACGTGAGAGTAAATGCCATAGCGGTCCTGTTGTCAGTCTCCATCTCCAAAGGATCGCTATTCTCCATGTGTGGCTATTTGCATTGAAGATGGTGGCGTTTATTTAAACGAGCGCTCATTTGCGTGGAATATTTATGCAGTCACGGGTCACGTCTTTGAATATGGAGTAGTTTATTTACAAAGAATCTTATCTCAGGTTGAATATTGAATGAATATTTGCATATGCGAGGTCGCGGGTGGGTGTTCTGGGATTGTTATTATGTAAACCGCCATCTGGGTCTATTTCTCGCTGTTTTTATTTTGAGCGCAGGAGAGAGAGAGTGGGGAGTGGGGGGGGGGGGGGAGGGGGGGATTGGTGGTGGTGGAGAGGGAAGCATTTGTACTGTCGTCTACAGGAACGGTTCAGCATAGCCAATATATAAAATATATATAAATATATTGGCTATGTTAACCCGATTCTATATCTAATAGCAAATTATATATATATATATATATATATATATATATATATATATATATATATATATATATATATATATATATATATATATAGAAATGCTTGGAAGAATTCTGGTTCCATTGACTTACATGAAAATTAAAGTTTTTTGCCTTTTGTCATATATATATATATATATATATATATATATATATATATATATATATATATATATATATATATATATATATATATATATATATAGAGAGAGAGAGAGAGAGAGAGAGAGAGAGAGAGAGAAAGAGAGAGAGAATGAACATTGTTTATTCCATATATATTTAAATTAATTGGCTTACTTTATGGAGCATGGCTTTCTATGAAATTCTAGAATTAGGAATTACTAATTACTGTCTAGGTATTTGTAATGTTTTAGAGTTATAGAATGGCTCATAGATTTCTAAGAAGTTCTGGAATGGATCATGACTTTCTAGGTATTTGTAATGTTTTAGAGACTTTTAAAAGCCTTGGCCAATTCCATAACTTCTTAAAAAGGTGTGACCCATTTAAAAACCCCTTAGAAGTCATGTCCTACTAAAAATTCCTAGAAGGTAAATCCCGATTGTAGAACTTTATAAAAAGTCATGCTCCATTCCAGAACTTCTTAGAAAGCCGTGGTCAATTCCAGAAGCTCTTAAACAGCTATGACCCATTCTGTTACTCGCTAGAAAGTCATGTCCTATTACAAATTCCTAGAAGGTAAATCCCGATTGTAGAACTTCATAAAAAGTCATGCTCCATTCCAGAAGTTCTTAGAAAGCCATGGCCTAATTTGAATACTTCTTAAAGACAAACTATAACTGTATAACATTACACATTCCTAGAAAGTAGTTTCTAATTCTAGAACTTCTTAGAAAACCAAGTCCCATATTGTCACATTATAGAAAGGCATGCACCATTTTAGAACCACTTAGGACGCTGTGCTTTATTACAAATTGGGTTAATTAATGGAGCATGGCTTTCTACGAAATTCTAGAATTGGGAATTACCTTCTAGGTATTTGTAATGTTTTAGAGTTTTAGAATGGGTCAACCTTTCTAAGAAGTTCTGCAATGGAGCATGACTTTCTAAGAAGTTTTGGAATGTAGCGTGACTTTCAAATATATATATATATACATATATATATAAGTTGTCCTTGCCCTAGAAATTTAGCCCCATTTTCCCTCCGGAACCTCAGCTGCTGCCCCTCTCATATCAAATGAATGTTATATGATTATTATGCAAGGCATGCTGGGAAAAGTAGTCCTTGCCTTAGATGTTTTTAGGCTCATTATGCCGTACATGATGGCAGAGTGCCCAGAGGTGTTATAGGGCTGATTGTTGTGCTATCAATATGCAGAGCATGCTGGGAAGTGTAGTGTAAGCCTGGGGTTGCGTCTCGGTGTGCGTGGCCGGCTGCTGGTTTGCAGAAGGCGCTCCAGCTGTTACAGTGTCGGTGTGCATGCTGGGACTTGTAGTTTGTGTTGGAGGCGCTCAGACAGGTGGGAGTGCATGTGTTCCTGGCGTTGTGCCTGCATGTTAAGTAGTCTTGTAAAGACAGAATGGCCTGCATTATTCAAGTGCGTGTGGGAATGTGTGTGTGTGGGTGGGTGTGTGAATGCAGTACCGTGAAAAAGTCAGAGACCACCCCTCGTTTATTCATTTGCAGTCATTAAAAGCAACACTACAAGATGATTTTACTTTAAAATAAGCTTCTAAATGATTTTAATGGATTTTGATGGGACTTGAAGCAGGGAGGACGGCGTCTCTAGAGCTGCATACCACTTAATGGCACCACGTCACAACTATGGATCTTCACCAGCTCTGAGAAGAAGCTTGGTATTCCCAGCATGGACATCACGGCAGAGGCTGTTGGAGAAAAAGAAGAAGAGAGAGTGACCAAGCGAGAGGGAGAGAGACTGGACAGTAAATCTGGGACTGGCTTTCATCGGTCGAACCAAAAGAGATATGAGGATGCTGGACAGTCTCATAGCTGAACCCTCACAGCGGAGTGTTCAACCCTGATAACATTGTTTATGGAATATTGAAGCTGGAACTGGTATCCGTTAGGAGTGGGCGATATGGCCCTACAATAATATCACGATATTTCATGGTAATTTTGTGATAACGATACTTTTGGTGATATGACAAAACACTGAATTAAAAAAAAAATGCAACAAAATGAAAATTAAATTTTATTATTGTATATGATATGATATGGCACACCCTTAACTGAGATATTAAAAAATAAGAATTTTTTATCAGATTGTAACAGAAGTCAATGATCCAGAATGTCACGATACTTAATAATGCACTCCAAATATCTCCATATATCCAGGACTGAAGTAAAGTGAATGATATTGGAGATAAAATCTGTCTCTAGTAGATATATAATGGGAAAAGAGAAAAGTGTGAATTTTTATTTTGTTAAAAACAGTAAAAGTAGTACCTGATGTGATAATTAGTGATGGGTGATATGGTATGATATTTCAGGGTATAATATCGTTCACCATATTCAAAAACGTTGGCGATACTATTGTGTACGATACGATATGGCACACCCCTAGTATCCGTGTGCCTGTCCCATGGAATTCGGTGTTTTTTCCAGATGCTGCTTGTACCGATTTAGGCTAAAGGCATTAATAAATTCATCTCCTGACAAGAGCTTTGGTCAGTCTTTGTCCATCTCACCACCAATGAGCCTTGAATGTTTGGAGCTCCAGTAATAATAACCTGTAATATTCCTCGACCTACATGGTAACGTCTATGCCGGTGTGGAATTCCAACTTCCCTTTGCATGGCCAACGTCCATATGCCAGAAATGCAAGTGAAGGGTAGTCCGATTTTGGACCTTCAGCTCGTCAACGAAAGCACATTGCACAGCTGAGCATGAGGCGGGCTTGTGGTGTGAAAGTGAACCACACTCTACGACTGTAGGGGGAGCCCAAGAGCAGATATTACCAGTTCTCACGTAAGGCTACTGCAGCTTCTAGTCGAATATGGTTTTGGTCAAGCAGGTCCTCCAGATGTTCATCCACCTTCCCTAAACTGGTGGATTATCTAAATCATCTTTGCCTGGAATGCTAGGTGGTCTCGGGTCTCAGGGTGGGCCGTGACCGTGCTGTGTTTGGTGTTTGCTTCCATTCGAAGGTCAAGGGCACCGTAGCTGCCCCAGCGTTAGCTGGTTGAGGGTGTTTCTCCGGTGGGACTGGAGAGGATATCCTTATGGTGCGAACCAGGATGCTGCGGTATTGTACTAAAGACAGGCTCCCTCAGCATCAACAGGATATGGGGTCACAAGCCACGTACACAAAGACCCCCCGGGTCTGAAAAACAATGTCAGGTCCGTGTTTGTGCGAGAGGTCAGGGATGCACTAACTGTTCCACACGGTGGAGGAATTTGGACGTTTTTGCCGAACACTAGAGGGGGCTTCAACCCTGCCCCCCTCCCAGTCCCCTCACACTGGCCTCTTGTTTGGCACGTATAGTAAGTGTGTTTGATATCAGTCGAGATCTTATTCAGAGAGACTGGGCTTTGCGTCTTCCCAGAGCGAGTAGGTTGGTTCAGGTTGCTCCTGGGCGCCCCCTGTGGTGTAGTACCGTGTCCTGTCACTGTGACCTGCCTGTATCCCCGTCCTGAAGGTCCAGATGACCTCTTTAGCTCTGCGGGTTACGTTACAGCCCAGTCAGGGTTCAGGTCCCTGCGTCGTTATGGGCAGTATAAGATGTGAGGCTGTTTCATGTGTGTATAAACAGTTTCTCTCTTTATATCTCTCTCTATCTCTCTGTCTATTTCTCTCTATTTTCTCTTTCTCTTTTTCTCTATATTTCTCTCTCTTTACCTCTTTCTCTTTTTCTCTATATTTCTCTCTCTTTACCTCTTTCTCTTTTTCTCTATATTTCTCTCTCTTTATCTCTCTCTTTATCTCTCTCTATATTTCTCTCTCTTTATCTCTCTCTTTATCTCTCTCTATATTTCTCTCTCTTTATCTCTCTTTATCTCTCTCTATATTTCTCTCTCTTTATCTCTCTCTTTATCTCTCTATATTTCTCTCTCTTTATCTCTCTCTTTATCTCTCTCTATATTTCTCTCTCTTTATCTCTCTCTTTATATCTCTATATTTCTCTATTTCTCTCTCTTTACCTCTTTCTCTTTTTCTCTATATTTCTCTCTCTTTACCCTCTTTCTCTTTTTCTCTATATTTCTCTCTCTTTATCTCTCTCTATATTCTCTCTCTTTACCTCTTTCTCTTTTTCTCTATATTTCTCTCTCTTTATCTCTCTCTATATTTCTCTCTCTCTATCTCTCTGTCTATTTCTCTCTATTTTCTCTTTCTCTTTTTCTCTATATTTCTCTCTCTTTACCTCTTTCTCTTTTTCTCTATATTTCTCTCTCTTTACCTCTTTCTCTTTTTCTCTATATTTCTCTCTCTTTATCTCTCTCTTTATCTCTCTCTATATTTCTCTCTTTATCTCTCTCTTTATCTCTCTCTATATTTCTCTCTCTTTATCTCTCTCTTTATCTCTCTCTATATTTCTCTCTCTTTATATCTCTATATTTCTCTCTCTTTATCTCTCTCTTTATCTCTCTCTATATTTCTCTCTCTTTATCTCTCTCTTTATCTCTCTCTATATTTCTCTCTCTTTATCTCTCTCTTTATCTCTCTCTATATTTCTCTCTCTTTATCTCTCTCTTTATCTCTCTCTATATTTCTCTCTCTATCTCTCTCTTTATCTCTCTCTATATTTCTCTCTCTTTATCTCTCACTTTATATCTCTATATTTCTCTATTTCTCTCTCTATTTCTCTCTCTTTATCTCTCTCTTTATCTCTCTCTCTTTTTCTCTCTCTATATTTCTCTCTCTTTATATCTCTATATTTCTCTATTTCTCTCTCTTTATCTCTCTCTTTATCTCTCTCTCTTTATCTCTCTCTTTATCTCTCTCTATTTCTCTCTATATTTCTCTCTCTATTTCTCTCTCTTTGTCTCTCTCTATCTCTCTATATTTCTCTCTCTATTTCTCTCTCTTTTTCTCTCTCTATCTCTATATTTCTCTCTCTATTTCTCTCTCTTTATCTCTATCTCTCTATATTTCTCTCTATATATCTCTCTCTTTTTCTCTTTCTCTTTTTCTCTCTTTTTTCTCTTTCTCTTTTTCTCTATATTTCTCTCTTTTTCTTTTTCTCTATACTTCTCTCTCTTTTTCTCTCTCTTTATCTCTCTATATTTCTCTTTCTTTTTCTCTCTCTTTATCTCCCTCTCTTTTTCTCTTTCTCCTTTTCTCTATATTTCTCTCTCTTTATCTCTTTCTCTTTTTCTCTGTATTTCTCTCTCTTTGTCTTTCTCTCTATTTCTCTCTCTTTATCTCTCTCTCTATTGCTCTCTATATTTCTTTCTCTTTTTCTCTATATTTCTCTCTTTTTCTCTTTCTCTTTTTTTCTATATTTCTCTCTTATCTCTCTCTTTTTCTCTATATTTCTCTCTCTCTCTCTATTTCTCTTTCTTTATCTCTCCTTTTATCTCTCTCTATTTCTTTCTTTATCTCTCTCTCTTTTTATCTCTTTTTATCTCTTTCTCTCTCTGTCCCCCTCTCTCTATTTCCTTTTCTCTTTATCTCTCTCTGTCTCTCTCTATCTTTCTATCTCCCTTGATTTCTCTCTCTCCCTCTCTCTATTTTTCTCTTTTTCTCCATTTCTCTCTATTTCTCTCTCTCTTTGTTTTGCTATTTTTCTGCCTTTCCTTCCTTTTATCCCCCTCACGCGTCTCTCTCTCTCTCTCTCTCTCTCTCTCTCTATGTAACTGTTCCTCTCTTTCTCTCTGTGTATATATATATATATCTTTCTTTTCTATCTTCCTTTCCTTCCTCACTGCCTCTCTCTGTATATCTCTCCAATTGTCTCTCTTCCTTTGTTTCTCTCTGTATTTGCTTTTATTTTCTCTAACCTTTCATCTTTTCTTTCTTTCTTTCTTTCTTTCTTTCTTTCTTTCTTTCTTTCTTTCTTTCTTTCTTTCTTTCTTTCTTTCTTTCTTTATTTGCATTCTTTTTCCCTGTATCTTTCTCTCCTTTTGTGTCTCTATCTGTATCTCTCTTTATTTTTTCTCTCTTTTTCTCATTTTCTGACCTCTTACTGTCTTTCTTTCTTTAGTTTTTTCTTATTTTTGTTTTACTGTCTGTCTCTCCTTGTCTCTCTTTGTCTCTCTCTCACTCTCTGTGCTGTTGTTCATAATCTCTCCGTCAGGGTGATTTTCCCTCCTCCTTCATGTTCCTTTACCACATTAAATTAGAGGAAGACGTATTAGTTACACCTCTCCTCCTCTCCTTCTTCCTCTCTCTCTCTCTCTCTTGCTCTCTCTCTCCTCTCTCTCTCCTCTCTCCCCCCCTCTCTCCTCTCTCTTCCTCCCCTCTCTCTCTCTTCTCTCTCTCTTCCTCCCCCCTCTCTCCTCTCCTCCTCTCTCTCTCCCTTTACTGTCTCTCACTCATTCTCTCTCCTTTTCTCTCTCTCTTTCTCCCCCCTCTCTCTCCCTCTTATTGTCTCTTTACCTCTCTCTCTCTCCTCCTCTCTCTCGCTCTCTCTCGCTCCTCTCTCTTCCTCCCCCTCTCTCTCCCTCCTCCTCTCTCTCTCTCTCCCTCTTACTGTCTCTCTCTACCTCTCTCTCTCTTTTTCTCTCTCTCTTTCTCCCCTCTCTCTCTCTCTCTCTCTCTCTCTCTCTCTCTCTTACTGTCTCTCTCTACCTCTCTCTCTCTCTCTCTCTCTCTCTCTCTCTCTCTCCCTCCTGTTCATGTGTATTGAGAATGTTTTCATTAAGGCAGCAGTGACATACAGGCTGTGTTACTCTGTAAAACCTGGTGAACTGTAACCACGGGAACGTTCACCAAACATCCCAATTCCGTCTTGATTCTGTTCCCGTTCCGCTGCGAGTTGGATGTGCAGACTGATGTGGTCCGGTTTCACGTCTTAACGTCACCACTTTCTGACCTGAATCTCAGATCAGATCCAGATCCAGATCCAGATCCGATTCAGGGCATCAGTCGGTACTAACTAAGCAGCATGAGCAGCTCCCACAGGTTCCTGGAATGATATGGACTGATATCGTCCTTAGCCACGAATCCAGGTTCTGTTTGGGAACCCATGACGGTCGAGGCCTCGTGGTGATGCTTCAATCCTGCCTTTGCTGAGGAGCAGCTCATGGACTGACCACCAACTGCTGGTGTGATGATCTGGGGAGCATCTCATGGCAGGACTTCCAGCTGGCATTGTTCAGCAGAACAGTGTTCCACACACAGAGAGGGTTTCCCAGGAACGTCTCCACCAGATTGAGACACTTCCTTGTTCTTCTACAGGCCCAGCTGCAGCATCTGTGGGTAAATGTCCTGCAGGATCTCATCTTGTATCCAGGCTAGAGGCGTCCAAACCTGGTGCTAGAGCCTCCCTGCAGCTGTTAGGGCTGTGTATTGGTAAGAACCTGTCAATACAGTACGTATCGTGATACAGCGGTCACGATTCAATATATCGTGATATACTGCGATACTGAAAGTGATACATTCTTACTACATACAATCTTACTATTAAAACACACCACTATATAAACAGGTTTGCTGATGCTTACAATAGCATTGCGCCCTTGTGCTGCTTGTTAATGTTGGAGTGGAGCTGAAAATGGATTACAACACTGCCATCTAGTGGTCAAAGGTTAAAACACGACACACAATGATTCACTGTCACGTTTTAGTACACTACCAGCTAAACGTTTTAGATACACTACCAGTCAAACGTTTTAGATACACCACCAGTCAAACGTTTTAGATACACTACCAGTCAAACGTTTTAGATACACTACCAGTCAAACATTTTAGATACACTACCAGTCAAACGTTTTAGATACACTACCAGTCAAACGTTTTAGATACACTACCAGTCAAACATTATAGATACACTACCAGCCAAACGTTTTAGATACACCACCAGTCAAACGTTTTAGATACACCACCAGTCAAACGTTTTAGATACACTACCAGCCAAACGTTTTAGATACACCACCAGTCAAACGTTTTAGATACACTACCAGTCAAACGTTTTAGATACACTACCAGTCAAACGTTTTAGATACACTACCAGCCAGACGTTTTAGATACACTACCAGCCAAACGTTTTAGAAACACTACCAGCCAGACGTTTTAGATACACTACCAGACAATCGTTTTAGTACACTACCAGCCAGACGTTTTAGATACACTACCAGTCAATCGTTTTAGTACACTACTAGTCAAACGTTTTAGTACACTACCAGACAATCGTTTTAGTACACTACTAGTCAAACGTTTTAGTACACAGGAATTTTTGTATCGATACTGTGTTTTTGAGAATCAATACAGTATCACCAAACATAATATCCCGATATTCGATATTTTTGATATTTTCTTACACCCCTAGCAGCTGTACAGTTTTCCCCAGTAAATGTTACAGTGGCTATAACACCGAGACTGTAATCTCAAGCCTACGGTCATCCGGTTGAATTGGTTTTTGGACAATGTTCTGAAAGGCCCGTCCAGTTTTGCCGCGGTCCTTGCGACAGGGCGTGTGGGCGGTGCATGGTTAGAGCAATCATAGCTTGAACGGTTCGTCTGTGTTTGATGCTGCGTGTACACGGTACGGTACATGCAGGCTTCCGGTTATACGGCGTGCACCACTGAATGGTATGTTGATGGGGAAGCTGTAGATCTCTAATCTGGCTGCTGTGTGCCCGCAGGCTGTGTACGAGTTAAGAAGAAAGACACTTGGCAGAATAGGAAGCCTCAGCAATCTGTTCAAACACACTCCCACACACACCGCTGACACACACACACACATGCAGCATACACACACACACACAGCATACACACAAATAAACACAAGCTGCAGTGCTGCTATGGAAAGATACATAGAGTGGGCAGAAAGAGAGACACACACAAAGAGAAGTGAGAGAGAGAGAGGGACAAACGAGACAGAGAGACAGAGAGACAGAGAGGTATGGTGTGTCTGTAAGGTAATTGGATCTGATGAAATGGATGTTAAGTGTAAACACAGGCGGAGGTGTGTATATTTATGTAAATAAAATAACTCAGTTTTCAGGCTGTAAAGAACTTGTGGCTTGTAGTTTCAAGTTTCTCCAGCAGGGGGAGCAGACAAGTCACTCAACTTGAGTCTATCCCAGTGCTCATTGAGCGGAAGGCAGGAAACACCCTGGACGGGCCGCCCGTCCATCACAGGATAGATACACAAGCATTTACACTCACACTCACATGCTCAAACGTTTTAGATACACTACCAGACAAACGTTTTAGTACACTACCAGTCAAACGTTTTAGATACACTACCAGACAAACGTTTTAGATACACTACCAGTCAAACGTTTTAGATACACTACCAGTCAAACGTTTTAGATACACTACCAGACAAACGTTTTAGATACACTACCAGTCAAACGTTTTAGATACACTACCAGTCAAACGTTTTAGATACACTACCAGCCAAACGTTTTAGATACACTACCAGACAAACGTTTTAGATACACTACCAGCTAAACGTTTTTGATACACTACCAGTCAAACGTTTTAGATACACTACCAGACAAACGTTTTAGATACACTACCAGTCAAACGTTTTAGATACACTACCAGACAAACGTTTTAGTACACTACCAGTCAAACGTTTTAGTACACTACCAGACAAACGTTTTAGATACACTACCAGACAAACGTTTTAGATACACTACCAGTCAAACGTTTTAGATACACTACCAGTCAAACGTTTTAGATACACTACCAGACAAACGTTTTAGTACACTACCAGTCAAACGTTTTAGATACACTACCAGACAAACGTTTTAGATACACTACAAGTCAAACGTTTTATATACACTACCAGACAAACGTTTTAGATACACTACAAGTCAAACGTTTTATATACACTACCAGACAAACGTTTTAGATACACTACCAGTCAAACGTTTTAGATACACTACAAGTCAAACGTTTTAGATACACTACCAGCCAAACGTTTTAGTTACACTACCAGCCAAACGTTTTAGATACACTACCAGTCAAACGTTTTAGATACACTACCAGTCAAACGTTTTAGTACACTACCAAACAAACGTTTTAGTACACTACCAGTCAAACGTTTTAGTACACTACCAGCCAAACGTTTTAGTACACTACCAGACAAACATTTTAGATACACTACCAGTCAAACATTTTAGATACACTACCAGTCAAACGTTTTAGTAACACTACCAGTCAAACGCTTTAGATACACTACCAGCCAAACGTTTTAGATACACTACCAGTCAAACGTTTTAGATACACTACCAGTCAAACGTTTTAGATACACCACCAGACAAACGTTTTAGATACACTACCAGTCAAACGTTTTAGATACACCACCAGACAAACGTTTTAGATACACTACCAGACAAACGTTTTAGATACACTACCAGCCAAACGTTTTAGATACACTACCAGTCAAACGTTTTAGATACACCACCAGACAAACGTTTTAGATACACTACCAGTCAAACGTTTTAGATACACCACCAGACAAACGTTTTAGATACACTACCAGTCAAACGTTTTAGATACACCACCAGACAAACGTTTTAGATACACTACCAGACAAACGTTTTAGATACACTACCAGACAAAACGTTTTAGATACACTACCAGTCAAACGTTTTAGATACACTACCAGTCAAACGTTTTAGATACACTACCAGACAAACGTTTTAGATACACTACCAGTCAAACGTTTTAGATACACTACCAGTCAAACGTTTTAGATACGCTACCAGTCAAACGTTTTAGATACACTACCAGCCAAACGTTTTAGATACACTACCAGACAAACGTTTTAGATACACTACCAGACAAACGTTTTAGATACACTACCAGGTCAAACGTATTTAGATACACTACCAGACAAACGTTTTAGATACACTACCAGACAAACGTTTTAGTACACTACCAGACAAACGTTTTAGATACACTACCAGTCAAACGTTTTAGATACACTACAAGTCAAACGTTTTAGATACACTACCAGCCAAACGTTTTAGTTACACTACCAGTCAAACGTTTTAGATACACTACCAGACAAACGTTTTAGATACACTACCAGACAAACGTTTTAGTACACTACCAGACAAACGTTTTAGATACACTACCAGTCAAACGTTTTAGATACACTACCAGTCAAACGTTTTAGATACACTACCAGCCAAACGTTTTAGTACACTACCAGCCAAACGTTTTAGATACACTACCAGTCAAACGTTTTAGATACACTACCAGACAAACGTTTTAGATACGCTACCAGTCAAACGTTTTAGATACACTACCAGCCAAACGTTTTAGATACACTACCAGACAAACGTTTTAGATACACTACCAGACAAACGTTTTAGATACACTACCAGTCAAACGTTTTAGATACACTACCAGACAAACGTTTTAGATACACTACCAGACAAACGTTTTAGTACACTACCTGTCAAACGTTTTAGATACACTACAAGTCAAACGTTTTAGATACACTACCAGCCAAACGTTTTAGTTACACTACCAGCCAAACGTTTTAGATACACTACCAGCCAAACGTTTTAGTACACTACCAGTCAAACGTTTTAGATACACTACCAGTCAAACGTTTTAGTACATTACCAGCCAAACGTTTTAGTACACTACCAGACAAACGTTTTAGATACACTACCAGACAAACGTTTTAGATACACTACCAGTCAAACGTTTTAGATACACTACCAGACAAACGTTTTAGATACACTACCAGTCAAACGTTTTAGTACATTACCAGCCAAACGCTTTAGATACACTACCAGCCAAACGTTTTAGATACACTACCAGACAAACGTTTTAGATACACTACCAGACAAACGTTTTAGATACACTACCAGTCAAACGTTTTAGTACATTACCAGCCAAACGCTTTAGATACACTACCAGCCAAACGTTTTAGATACACTACCAGACAAACGCTTTAGATACACTACCAGACAAACGTTTTAGATACACTACCAGCCAAACGTTTTAGTACACTACCAGTCAAACGTTTTAGATACACTACCAGTCAAACGTTTTAGTACATTACCAGTCAAACGCTTTAGATACACTACCAGCCAAACGTTTTAGTACACTACCAGTCACACGTTTTAGATACACTACCAGTCAAACGTTTTAGATACACTACCAGTCAAACGTTTTAGTACATTACCAGTCAAACGTTTTAGTACACTACCAGTCAAATGTTTTAGATACACTACCAGCCAAACGTTTTAGAACACTACCAGTCAAACGTTTTAATACACTACCAGCCGAACGATTTAAATCACTACCAGTCAAACGTTTTAGTACACTACCAGTCACACGTTTTAGATACACTACCAGTCAAACGTTTTACATACACTACCAGTCAAACGTTTTAGTACACTACCAGTCAAATGTTTTAGATACACTACCAGCCAAACGTTTTACATACACTACCAGTCAAACGTTTTAGATACACTACCAGTCAAACGTTTTAATACACTACCAGTCAAACGTTTTAGATACACTACCAGCCAAACGTTTTAGTACACTACCAGTCAAACGTTTTAGTACACTACCAGTCAAACGCTTTAGATACACTACCAGCCAAACGTTTTAGTACACTACCAGACAAACGTTTTAGATACACTACCAGACAAACGTTTTAGATACACTACCAGTCAAACGTTTTAGATACACTACCAGTCAAACGTTTTAGTACATTACCAGCCAAACGTTTTAGATACACTACCAGTCAAACGCTTTAGATACACTACCAGCCAAACGTTTTAGATACACTACCAGACAAACGTTTTAGATACACTACCAGCCAAACGTTTTAGATACACTACCAGACAAACGTTTTAGATACACTACCAGTCAAACGCTTTAGATACACTACCAGCCAAACGTTTTAGATACACTACCAGCCAAACGTTTTAGATACACTACCAGCCAAACGTTTTAGATACACTACCAGCCAAACGTTTAGAAACACTACCAGTCAAATGTTTTAGATACACTACCCAGCCAAACGTTTTAGTACACTACCAGACAAACGTTTTAGATACACAACCAGTCAAACGTTTTAGTACACTACCAGACAAACGTTTTAGATACACTACCAGTCAAACGTTTTAGATACACTACCAGTCAAACGTTTTAGTACATTACAGCCAAACGTTTTAGATACACTACTCAGTCAAACGCTTTAGATACACTACCAGCCAAAACGTTTTAGATACACTACCAGACAAACGTTTTTAGATACACTACCAGCCCAAACGTTTCTAGATACACTACCAGCCAAAACGTTTTAGATTCACTACCAGTCAAACGTTTTAGATACACTACCAGCCAAACGCTTTAGATACACTACCAGCCAAACGTTTTAGATACACTACCAGTCAAACGTTTTAGATAACACTACCAGCCAAACGTTTTAGATACACTACCAGACAAACGTTTTAGATTACACTACCAGACAAACGTTTTTGTACACTACCAGACAAACGTTTTAGATACACTACCAGTCAAACGTCCTTTTAGTACACTACCAGTCAAACGTTTTTGATACACTACCAGTCAAACGTTTAGATTACACTACCAGTCAACGTTTTAGATACACTACCAGTCATACGTTTTAGATACACTACCAGTCAAACGTTTTAGTACACTCCAGTCAAACGTTTAAGATACACTACCAGTCAAACGTTTTAGTACCACTACCAGTCAACGGTTTTAGATACACTACCAGTCAAACGTTTTAGATACACTACCAGCAAACGTTTTAGATACACTACCAGTCAAATGTTTTAGATACACTACCAGACAAATGTTTTAGATACACTACCAGTCAAACGTTTTAGATCACTACCAGTCAAACGTTTTAGTACACTACAGTCTCAAACAGTAATAACCGTTTTAGATACACTACCAGTCAAACGTTTTAGTACACTACCAGTCAAACGTTTTAGATACACTACCAGTCAAACGTTTTAGATACACTACCAGTCAAACGTTTTAGATACACTACCAGTCAAACGTTTTATACACTACCAGTCAAACGTTTTAGATACACTACCAGCCAAACGTTTTAGATACACTACCAGTCAAACGTTTTAGTACACTACCAGTCAAACGTTTTAGATACACTACCAGTCAAACGTTTTAGTTACACTACCAGTCAAACGTTTTAGATACACTACCAGTCAAACGTTTTAGATACACTACCAGCCAAACGTTTTAGATACACTACCAGTCAAACGTTTTAGATACACTACCAGCCAAACGTTTTAGATACACTACCAGCAGGACTGTCTTTATTTTTAATGGAACCAGAATTTTTTTGCAAGCTTCTTTGGAG
>CM038716.1:9659265-9676765 GCA_021613375.1 Megaleporinus macrocephalus
GTCGTCTCACAACCTGAAACTCGCAACAGACAGATCCGGGGCAAATCTCTCGGGACGGGCAACTCTGGAAAAACCTGGTCCGCTCGTCCTTGGCAGGGTTAAAGCCGAATAACGGAGGTATAATTAGACGAAGGCGCGTCCCCAGATTGGATATCTCTTATGAGAGTTGACCTGCGGTAGGGTCAGGCTCGCGGACGGACAGACGGGTTCCTCGCGAGAGCTTCTCCCGCTAATGACCCACGCTAACGGGCGCCGCGCTGCCACTCCTCGCTCTCCTTTCAGTTCCGTGACACCTCTTCCGTTACCGTGACGATGGCAGTTTCTAAAAATAATACCGCCGAAGGTTCCAGATCCGTCCGCGGCCCGTTCAGAGCTTTGCTCGTTCCAAGTTCCGGCATGTTCCGCCGTGGTTCGAGGGCGACGGGGATAGCGAGGAAGAGATGGCATGCGGTGTTGTCATGCGGTAACTAAGCAGATGCCTCAAATCGTCAAGGGAGGAGAGGACGGAACCAATGACAGAAGCAGACGAATAATGATCCCCTCTGTTTCTCTGCTGTACGAAGGTGGGATTTCGCCAGCGAGGGGGATTCAGACGCTTAGGAAATCGGTGGAAAAAACGAAAGAATGTTGCCGAAGTGGAGCAGACGGGGGAAGGGGGGGCGCGGGGGGGGTGGGGGTGGGGGGTTGGTGGGTGTCGCATAATTTCGGCTGCAAACATGTAATTAACAAGAGCAGTGTGCATGCGACATTAATTAAAATCATCAAACTGTAATCACACCAGGGGAATAACGAGCAAGCGAGTGAGCGAGCGAACGAGAGAGAGAGAGAGAGGGAGAGAGAGAGAGGAGAGAGAGAGAGAGAGAGGGAGAGGAGGAGAGAGAAGAGAGAGAGAGAGAGAGAGAGAGAGAGAGAGAGAGAGAGAGAGAGAGAGAGAGGGAGGCCCTGCTCCAGTCCAGAGAGAAATCTTCTCCTGCGCTCCACTTTGCAAATCTATGAAGCAGTGATGCATAGCCTTCTGTTTAGGAGTGTAATAACACCTGAGTGCCTCAGTACACCTGCCGCGATTGAGTCGGAATATTCGGCGTAAATTGAAAGTGAAGAGAAAGAAAACTAAACCCTCCCTCCGCCGCGGATTATTCCAAGTGGGAACGGGAAGAGCTAAGTCTCTGAAATGGAATTATCGGTAGTGCTAGAGCTGCATGCCGTATTCATCTCACCCACGTTTATTATGCTTGGATTTGATTTTAGCAAGAGATGGCAGGATTGATCGGCTATGTATCGGTATCGGATGATTTTGAATTAAAATATGTAATCGGTGATCGGCTGATATTTCTCCAATTTAGCCGATCCCAAGAGCCGATCGATGGCGTTAATCAAATGAGCCTAATTTCTGTATTTCCAGCTAGTGTTTCATCCAGGAAGAGGAGAACCACCTCTGACCAGCTCCCTGCAATTCCCATCTGAACCACTAGGTGGAAATACATACCCTTTCATTTTCCACAGACTGACTAAAGCAGCGGCCTCATGAGAAAAGCATGCGCTGATAGAAAACATGTCGTCCGTCTGGCAGTGTTTACCGTATCTCATTGACGAACCAAGACAAAGACATTTAACACTACTAATCTGATACAGCACTTCAGAGACACCACACAGCAGAGCTAGCACACACAGCTAACACAAAACAAACAACCCAGAACACCTACAGACCAGATCTGACCGGTACTAACAGAACAGCAGCCGCAATTCAATATTCTACATTTAATGATTACAGATTTAGTTTAAAATAACAGAGTCTGCGTTTAATGACTGCAGTTTTTACTGTATTTATTTAATTATCTTTTTTAGTTTTAAATTAAGGGTCTAAATGTAATGATTGCAGTATTGGTGATATTTGTTTGATTTACTTTGTGTATTTACTGATAATTTAGTTTAAAATATTCTATATATATATATATATATATATATATATATATATATATATATATATATATATATATATATACTGTTTCATATGAACTCGTTAAAAATGTTAGTAAACCAGTTTAGACCATGTTTCATGACTTGCTTGCGCTAATGACTACATGTAGCCCTGCCGTGTCTAATAGCTCGATCGGTAATTTTAGCCACTATGCTCCAAAATGCTGGAGAGAAGCTCAAAACATTGAAATCTTTAAACTAAACTAAAAACCTATTTGTTCAGTCTGGCTTTTATGTATTGTTTTTATAAACTTTCCCTTAGTCTTAATATCCATGCTTTTATACTTTTGATTGTATTTTATTTCTTTTTATTATCTGTAATATTTAATTTGTTTTATTTTGTCTATTTTATTTTAATTATTTTTGTATTTTTTATTGTTTTGCTCTCATTTTGTTAATTAACTTATCATTTTAATTATTCCCCTTTTATTTTTATATTAAATGATTTATTAAAATTTTATTATTATTATTATTATTTGTATTCCTTCTTTTTATTTGATATTTTCCTCAATCACCTGTGAAGTACCTTGAATTTCAAAGTATCTATTATTATTATTTGTATTCTTTTTGTAATGCTGGGAGAGACGAGGAGGCAGGGTGCAATACCGGAAGGAAAGTTTATTACAAAACACAAACAAACTAAACCAAAGAAAACAAGAAACTATAAACACTGACAAACTAGCAAAACGTAACAAAAGAAAACAAAGACAAGTTGAACACTAAACCAGGATCAAGAAACAGGCAGCACGATACTCAATACTGACACTTTTATTCTTTTATTTAGTCTGAGAACAAGTTTGTGAGGGGTTGGACCTTTTGGGACTGATTTAAGGAAAACTGAGGTACGAATTGATATGAATGAATGAAAAACAACCAACAACTACTTCTGGACGCGTCTGAAATTTGAATCCGAAGTCTCGCAGTGACGACCCCTTATGATGACCCCTGTATGCTTTAAACCTTGTTTGGTCTTGACTAAACTAAAAGGTCTAAACGTGTAAAAGCACCCTAACTATACTCTGTACTATATAACAGTAGAGGGTGCTTGGACCTTGGTCCAGACCAAAAATGGGAATTTGGTTTGATCAAATGAGGTGGTCAGACTGAGCCATGGTCCAGTTCGTTTGCAGTATGAGAGCACGTTTTGAGGGGTTGGACCTTTTGGGACCAATTATAGAAAACTGAGGTATGAATTGATCTAAATGAATGAAAAACAGCCAACGAAGTTTTGATCTGAAGTCTTGCACTGATGACCCTGAGATGCGACTCTAAACAGCAATAGGTGGTATTAAATACTAGCCTGTACATGTTTCTACCTTTTATGGAGTAACCTTCCCTGAAACAGCAGTGCTACCATCTAAGGTGGAGGTGAAGTTTGTTCATTAGAGGTCAACTTAACGTCTCTGCCAGGAGTCAGGGTCCAGGCAGAGACGGTCAAACATTAAGACTGAGAACAATAACAAGGCATGACTAGACTAGGAGCAAACACGAGGGGTATAAAAACACAGACCAGATAAGGAACACTTGAGAAGAAGAGGACCCACAAACTAGGATCAGATAGGATTAGTGACAACAGGGAAGGAACAGGGAGGAGCTATGAACCAAAACAAACAAAAGCACATGGAAATGACCAGAGGGCAAAACAAAGGTTGGGACAGATCTGGGTGGGGTGGGATAAGTGGGCAGGGCAAAGGAAGGCATGACGCCTACTGACCTCAAACTTGCTTCAGAGAATGGACTTTCTATGCTCCTTTGTTTTCACCAGACATGAGCTTCTCCAAACTCTTCTTCTCTATAAATATTCAAAATATCTTCAAGCTCTGTTCTATTTTTCAGCAAGTTCTTTCTTTTGCATGGTGGCTCCCTGGACAGTTGTTAGCATGTAATCTGACCTGCAGCATCTTTGCCATGCAATTCCGTCTAGAACTTATTAGCAGCACCGCATGCAGTGTCTACGTTGTATGTTTGTTCCTGTATTAGTCCTTTGTGGGGACCACTGGCATGTCAAATCAGTAGAAGGGAGGAAGTGATGCTGTGTTTTGGCTGCTGAGCGTAATGTAGGTGGAGGAGAGCTAGACAAAACCCAACCGCCAAGTGTACCTAGGCTGCTTTTACACCTGCATGCCTTATACCTTCATATTTCATTTGGACTAAACTGAAAGGTGTGAAGGTGTAAAAGCACCCTAGGTGCTTGGACCTTGGTCCAGATCGAAACTGGAAATTTGGTTTGACCAAATGATGAGGTCAGGTTGATCTATGGTCCAGTTCGTTTGCAGTGTGAAAACATGTTTTTGAGGGTTGGACTTTGGGACCAATTGTTCATTTGAATAAATAAAAAAAGTACAGAATGTAGACAAAATGCATATCTGAAAATAAGGTGATCAATCAATCAGTCTTAATTAAAACTTGGAGAACATTCAGGTTACAAATATAATACAAACTTAGATTTAGAATGAACTGTATGTATGTATAAATATGTATAAATTAACTGTGTGTATGTATAAATAGGTATGAATGAACTGTATGTATGTATAAATATGTATAAATTAACTGTGTGTATGTATAAATAGGTATGAATGAACTGTATGTGTGTATAAATAGGTATGTATGAACTGTATGTGTGTATAAATAGGTATGTATGAACTGTATGTATGTATATATGTGTATGTGTGAAGTGTATGTATGTATATATGTGTATGTATGAATGAATGTGTATGTATATATGTGTATGTATGAACTGTATGTATGTATATATGTGTATGTATGAACTGTATGTATATATGTGTATGTATTAATGAATGTATGTATATATGTGCATGTATGAACTGTATGTATGTATATATTTGTATGTATGAATGAATGTGTATGTATATATGTGTATGTACGAACTGTATGTATGTATATATGTGTATGTATGAATGAATGGCTATGTATGAATGAATGTGTATGTATATATGTGTATGTATGAATGAATGTGTATGTATGAACTATGTGTATGTATATATACATATGAATGAAGTGTATGTATGTATGTATGTATGTATAAATAGGTATGTATGAAGAGCGTGTATGTATATATGTGTATATATGAACTGTATGTATATATAAATAGGTATGAATTAACTGTTTGTATGTATTAATTTGAGTGTATGGACTGTATGTATGAATGAATGTGTATGTATATATAAGTATAAATTAAATGTATTTATGTATATATGTGTATGTATGAACTGTATGTATAAATACATACATAAATATATAAATATATGAATGAACAGTATATATGTATGTATGTATGTATGTATATATGTATGTATGTATAAAAAGGTATGGATGAACTGTATGTGTGTATGAACTGTATGTATGTATAAATAAATAAATATGTAAACATATGAATTAACTGTATGTATGGTTATATAAATACATACATAAATATAAAAATATATACATTTATTAAATAACTGTTCTGGCAGATCCGGTGCCGCTGAACATGGAGATGCTACGAGCCGCTGCTGTCGTTCTGGAAAAGCAAGGCGTCCATATTAGACGCTACTACTTATTTAACGTGTGATTCAGACACGCGCTGTGACAGGCAGTGTAATCAGTGCTAATGGTGGACGAATCACCATGTCATCAACGCCAAATTCCTCCTGTTTCCATGGCAACAAGAAAAAAGAGACGCAGAAAAAAACTGTGACTTATTCCACTTCGCCGGTAAGAACAATGAAGAGGAATTCGATCTGACTGCAGCTTCGGGGATCTGAGCGTTTTGGCAGTAGCCAGAGTTCCTCCCCACTTCCACATCCAGCCATCCAGCACTGAGTAATGTTACTAACAGGACGTTTATATACATAGTGTTACCAAAGAGACATCACCCGAGTGTCATATCACCAACGTGAGAAGCATCACCAAGTAGGCCTCACCATATTGTGTTACCAGTGTGGCATTAACAGTGCAGAGCTATGAATGTGTGGTATTACCAGTGAGATATCACCAAGGTAGTGTTACTAGTGCAGTGTTATCAGTGAAGGAACATCACTGTGGTGTTACCAGTGAGATATCACCAGTATGGTGTTCCTAGTAAGGTACCATCAATGTGGTGGTAACAGTGTGGTGTTCCATTAAGGGGTCACCAGTGTGGTGTTACCAGTGAGGTATTCCATATTTGGTGTAGCGAGGTAGTATTAATGTGATGTTACCAGTGAGGTATTATCAGTGTGGTATCACCAGTAAGGTATTATCAGTGTGGTATCACCAGTAAGGTATTGTCAGTGTGGTATTAGCAGTGCGGTGTTACCAGTAAGGTATTATCAGTGTGGTATCACCAGTAAGGTATTATCAGTGTGGTGTTACCAGTAAGGTATTATTAGTGTGGTATCACCAGTAAGGTATTATCAGTGTGTTATCACCAGTAAGGTATTATCAGTGTGGTGTTACCAGTAAGGTATTATCAGTGTGGTATCACCAGTAAGGTATTATCAGTGTGGTATTAGCAGTGCGGTGTTACCAGTAAGGTATTATCAGTGTGGTATCACCAGTAAGGTATTATCAGTGTGGTGTTACCAGTAAGGTATTATCAGTGTGATATTACCTGTAAGATATTATCAGTGTGGTGTTACCATTGAGGTATTATCAGTGTGGTATCACCAGTAAGGTATTATCAGTGTGGTGTTACCAGTAAGGTATTATCAGTGTGGTATCACCAGTAAGGTATTATCAGTGTGGTATCACCAGTAAGGTATTATCAGTGTGGTATTACCAGTGAGGTATTATCAGTGTGTTATCACCAGTGAGGTATTATCAGTGTGTTATCACCAGTAAGGTATTATCAGTGTGGTGTTACCAGTAAGGTATTATCAGTGTGGTATCACCAGTAAGGTATTATCAGTGTGGTGTTACCAGTAAGGTATTATCAGTGTGATATTACCATTGTGATGTTACCAGTAAGGTATTGTCAGTGTGGTATCACCAGTGTGGTGTTACTAGTGAGGTATTATCAGTGTGGTATCACCAGTGTGGTGTTATTAGTGAGGTATTATCAGTGTGGTATCACCAGTGTGTTGTTACCAGTAAGGTATTATCAGTGTGGTATCACCTTTGTGATGTTACCAGTAAGGTATTGTCATTGTGGTATCACCATTGTGATGTTACCAGTAAGGTATTGTCAGTGTGGTATCACCAGTGTGGTATTACCAGTGAGGTATTATCAGTGTGGTATCACCATTGTGAAGTTACCAGTAAGGTATTGTCAGTGTGGTATCACCAGTAAGGTATTATCAGTGTGGTATCACCAGTGTGGTGTTACCAGTAAGGTATTATCAGTGTGGTATCACCATTGTGATGTTACCAGTAAGGTATTGTCAGTGTGGTATCACCAGTGTGGTGTCACTAGTGAGGTATTATCAGTGTGGTATCACCATTGTGATGTTACCAGTAAGGTATTGTCAGTGTGGTATCACCAGTGTGGTGTCACTAGTGAGGTATTATCAGTGTGGTATCACCAGTGTGGTGTTACCAGTAAGGTATTGTCAGTGTGGTATCACCAGTGTGGTGTCACTAGTGAGGTATTATCAGTGTGGTATCACCATTGTGATGTTACCAGTAAGGTATTGTCAGTGTGGTATCACCAGTGTGGTGTCACTAGTGAGGTATTATCAGTGTGGTATCACCAGTGTGGTGTTACCAGTAAGGTATTATCAGTGTGGTATCACCAGTGTGGTGTCACTAGTGAGGTATTATCAGTGTGGTATCACCAGTGTGGTGTTACCAGTAAGGTATTATCAGTGTGGTATCACCAGTGTGGTGTTACTAGTGAGGTATTATCAGTGTGGTGTTACCTGTAAGATATTATCAGTGTGGTATTACCTGTAAGATATTATCAGTGTGGTATTACCAGTAAGGTATTATCAGTGTGGTATCACCAGTGTGGTGTTACCAGTAAGGTATTATCAGTGTGGTATCACCAGTGTGGTGTTACCAATCCGATATCAGCAATGAAGTGTCATCAATGAGATGTTACCAATGAGGCGTCACCTCTGTGCTACTGGTGTGCTGTTACCAGTGTGGTACTGTGTATGTAGTATAGCATTAAAAACTTACCGTGGTGTTACCAGTGTGCTGTTTAGACCTTTGGTGAATGCAGATCATGTCTGGATATTCCATTTACACTAGAACGTGTCCCCAGTTTAACCAAAAGTCTTGATTCCGTTACTATAAGAACCAGAACTGTCGAGACTGGCCTTGCTGCTTGATTTGCTTGTGTAACTGATTCACACCAGTCCAATCACGGTGCGTCCTGCGGGCTTTTCTGTAAACATTCACGTATCGAGAGATTGAGCGTCCTGCACTTTGGCCTGCTTGTTTGTTTGTTTGTGTCCGGTCGTTGGTGCTCTGATCTCTGAGCGCAGGTTGTTTATTCTTCTAAAAGAAAAGAGAGAGAGGGACGAGGAAGATGCTGCTATTTGATATCGTGGCCGTGTCCCGCTCATGGACGTGGAGGAACATCCTGTTCAGATGATAGCGGTCCAGAAACAAAACTCACACACACACACACACACAAAAAAACACACACACACACTTCTCATCCTTTCTCTCCACCTTTTCCTCCGCCGCTCTTATCCAGGGAGACGGAGGGGCGGAGAGAGAGCATGCGGTACAGCTCCTCTCGTTCTCTGAAGGCTTTTATTGCTGCAATTTATGGGTTGCCAGAGTGGAGTTTCCGTTCCAATCTCCATCCACCCATCTCCCCCTCCCCCTCCAGAGAAAGAATACCTTTGTGGGATTTATGGCTGATGGGTTGCCAGATGCTGATGGGAGTCATGTATGAGCGAGAGCGAGAGCAGTAAGACGGAGAAGAAGAGATGGAAACGATGACCTTCTCGGCCGATGACTCATTATGGTTCTGAACGGCAATGTAAATTGTATTTATTGATCTCTAATATACTCTCTCTCTCTCTTCCTCGCTCTCTCGCTCTTCCACCGCATCGCTGATTGGCTCCCGTCTATTCGACCGCTGGTTCTGACTCATTACGGATGTCAACCTGCCATCAGCTCTTGGAAATTTCAAATGCAGTGCAGGTCCATGCTAGCAGAATAACAGGGGAGGCGAATGAGTGATGCCCAAGTACTGGTTATGTAACCACAAGTTAACCTGCTGCGCAAAGTTGGCAAAAGTATTACCGCTACACTCGCGCTGGTGAAGCATGACTAACAGAGCCGAGCCTTCAGTTCGGGGTAGAAATGTATATAAATGTCAATATGTTTATCCAAACGAACCTTCACCCTGAGCCTGTCCAACTATATAAGCATGTACTGCAATAGAAAACTAATTCCATCAATCAATCAACCTTTATTTTCACTGGGAAATACATGAGGGTGACTGCCCGTCCAAGCATTTATAGCATAAAGGGATTAGAAAAATAATAATAAAATGGATTTTGAAATGGAAAAAATGATAATAAACTTAATTAACAAATGGAAAGATGTTGGAAGATTAAAGATTTAACATCAACATGAATAGTAACTCAGATTTAATACAGTGGAATAAAATGTTTATAGAAAAAATACAATTAATAAATAAGAACAGTAACAGACTTGAAATAAAAAATATATTAAACCTTAAAAAAGCTACAAATTTAATAAACTATGAAGAAATAATATAACTAGAAAAGTGTATTGCCTGAAGGAAACAGCTTAAGCAGTGTAACTCTCTGGCTGTGCTTAAAAAATGAATAGGACTCTATGAGAGGAACGAGGGATGAATAAATGACAAGTAGAGGAGCGTGGGTCAGTGTGTTTGGGATTCTGCTCTGAGTGAGTACAGGCAGTTTGGAGGCTGCAGGTTTAATGGAACCATAATGTTTGGCTGCACTGGAAAATGAATGGAACTCTATCGGAGGAACGAGGGATGAATAAATGACAAGTAGAGGAGTGTGGGTCAGTGTGTTTGGGGATCGGAGTGAGTACAGGCAGTTTAGAGGTTGTAGGTTTAATAGAATAATGTTTGGCTGTGTTTGAAAATGAATGGGACTCTATGGGAGGAACGAGGGATGAATAAACGACAAGTAGAGGAGTGCGGGTCAGTGTGTTTGGGGATCGGAGTGAGTACAGGCAGTTTGGAGGCTGTAGATTAAACAAAACCATAATGTTTGGCTGTGCTTGAAAATGAATGGGACTCTATGGGAGGAACGAGGGATGAATAAACAACAAATATAGAGGAGTGCAGGTCAGTGTGTTTGGGGATCGGAGTGAGTACAGGCAGTTTGGAGGCTGTAGATTAAACAAAACCATAATGTTTGGCTGTGCTTGAAAATGAATGGGACTCTATGGGAGGAACGAGGGATGAATAAACGACAAGTAGAGGATTGTGGGTCAGTGTGTTTGGGATTCTGCTCTGAGTGAGTACAGGCAGTTTGGAGGCTGTAGGTTTAATAGAATCATAATGTTTGGCTGTGCTTGAAAATGAATGGGACTCTATGGGAGGAACGAGGGATGAATAAATGACAAGTAGAGGAGTGCAGGTCAGTGTGTTTGGGGTTCTGCCCTGAGTGAGTACAGGCAGTTTGGAGGCTGTAGGTTTAATAGAATAATGTTTGGCTGTGCTTGAAAATGAATGGGACTCTATGGGAGGAACGAGGGATGAATAAACGACATATCATAAGGTTTACACACAGTGTAGATAGGGGGCAGTCTTGGGCTGAAGGTTACCGGAAGGTCGCCGGTTCGATCCCTCTAGACCAAGAGCATACAACTAAAGTACCCTTGAACAAGTCACCTAGCCCCCAAGCTCCCCTGGCACTGTGGATAGGGCTGCCCACCGCTCTGGGCAAGTGTGCTCACTACTGCCCCCTAGTGTGTGTGTTTACTACTGTGTGTATAAGTGGGTTCAAAATTCTAATTAAATTCTATTCAATTCTATTCTATTCTTACTGACAGCAGTAACATATAAATGTTCCCACAAGACCATGTTTACAATGAAGACCCCCGGACCACCACCAACGTCTGAATCTGAGAGCCGCGCTGGAGGATTCTGTTCACACCTCAGTGATTACACTGCAGTGTAAATGTCACTAATTACTCTCTGGCTTTTAATCGACTACAGAAACACAGTCACGGCCAGCAGAGCGTTACGGCCCCCTTCTCCGCTGTGACCAATCAGCTGTGACCAATCAGATTCCACACTGCCCGGCCCCACTCAGGATCCAGTCTGAGCTGTGGTCATTCTGAGAAGAAGCAGAGTACACCTGAGATGTGGAGCCTCTAGAATGGAATCAGGCCCCCTTGAGGCACATACTTAGATTAGCGGTGGTCTTTACTTTAAAGGCGATTGTCAATCTTGTGGCTTTTGGCTTGAGTCCTGCAAGCGAATGGAACTCAGATCCCTCACAGCCCTACTCTGTCTAGACCTCCAAACTTCATGTGGTCTTCAGATCAGCTCAAGAACAGAGCGTAGAGAGCTTCATGGAATGGGTCTCCATGGCCAAGCAGCTGCATCCAAGCCTTACATCACCAAGAACAATGCAGAGAGCCAGATGCAGTGGTGTAAAGCACGCCACCACTGGACTCTAGAGTAGTGGAGACTTGTTCTCTGGAGAGACCAATCATGCTTCTCCGTCTGGAAATCCAATGGACGAGTCTGTGTTTGGCGGTTGCCATGAGAACGGTACTTGTCTGTCTGCACTGTGCCGAGTGTAAAGTTTGGTGGAGGGGGGATAATGGTGTGGGGTTGTTTTTTTTAGGAGTTCCAGTGAAAGCAACTCTTAATGCTTCAGCAGACCATGAGATTCTGGACCATTTCATGGGAAGAGTTTGGGGACGGCCCCTTCCTCTTCCAACTTGACTGTTCCAAGCTCTGTTAAGACTTTGATGAGATAGTTTGGTGTGGAAGAACTTGACTGGCCTGCACACTGTGACCTGACCTCAAACCGATAGAACACCTTTGGGCCGACATCATATTAAACCTTATGGATACGTGCACACACCCTACGGTATGTGTTATTTTCATGGGGGGTCTGGGTGACTCTGTACTGTAAAGACCACCCCTGCCTGCAGGACAGCTATTAACATGATGTGTTGACCAGAAAACATGACCTCTTGCTTTCATCAGCTAACAGTCGTGCTTTCGCTGTCTAGTATGTTTGGCCTTGGTTCTGTGTTCCAGCACCAGAGGCTTTACAGGTTGGTCCCCAGACGTGTGTTCCTGTTAGGGGGCCGTGTCTGGCTTTGTGAGACTGGATTCATAGAAGGTAACGGTGAAGCTGGACGTTCAGACCTCACTGGCCTCATCAGATCACCTTCCAGAGCTGAGCTATACTGATACAAACACATATGTTCTACTGTGTAGGGGAGTGTGTGTGTGTTAAAGTGGGTGTTTCTGTGTATATTTGTGTGTGTGTGCTTGTGTATGTGTGTGTGTGTGTGTGTGTGTGTGTGAGAGAGAGAGAGAGACAGAGAGGTCACTGCTGTCTACTTTACCTTTTTAGCTAATTGGAAGGAAGACAGAGTGTCTATTCATCTTCTGGACAAACACACACACACACACGTTCTTATACACACTCATATGTCCACAAACCCACACACACAAATGTGTGCTCACAGTACCACACACACACTTAGTTGCACACATTCTTACACACGTTAACACGTCCACACACAAGTACACACACACACACACACACACACACACAGAGACACACATACATACAAACATACATACACACACATATACACATACATACATACATACATACCCATGAGTACCGGCTGTGTGGTAATGTTACTGTAGTGTATGTATGTATTGCTGTGTGTGTGTGTTGCTGTGGGTGTGTGTGTGTGTGTGTTGCTGTGGGTGTGTGTGTTTTTGTGGGTGTTCTTGTGTTACTGTGTGTTTGTGTTGCTGTGGGTGTGTGTGTTGCTGTGTGTGTGTGTGTGTGTTTGCGTGTGTGTGTTGCTGTGTGTGTGTGTGTGTGTGTGTGTGTGTGTGTGTGTGTGTGTGTGTGTGTGTGTGTGTGTGTGTGTTGCTGTGTGTGTGTGTTTGTGTTTGTGTGTTACTGTGCGTGCGTATTGTCTGGACTTCAAATACAACAACGGTGACATATCTAGAACCTTCAGAACAGGCCTAGACCTGGTGCTCAACCCTGGTCCTGGAGTAGACCACCCTGGTTCAAGCTGACCTCAGCAGAGCGGTAGATCTTTAGGACCACCCCTCACCAAACTGGTCCCACTGTGAAAACATGATTGGCCTTCCATCCAAATCTGATTGGACGGTTTTCCTCGAAAAGTTTCAAGATTTATCCCCTTGTATCTCCCAAAACTTGGAATCATGGAATAAGAGTGTTAAATACAGCAACGGTTAGTTCCCAGCAGTCGTCTCTGAAGACCTCCGAGGCCCTGAAGCCCCATTTGATAAACGTAGGGCGACAGGACCCTCGCTGTCCTGTTCTTTGCAGCTGCTTTGCTGACAGCAGCAGATGAGTAACAATGACAGGTCACCAACTTTCTGCAGAGTCAATCTCTACAGACCTCCAAACTTCATGTGGTCCTCAGATCAGCTCAAGAACAGAGCGTAGAGAGCTTCATGGAATGGGTCTTCATGGCCGAGCAGCTGCATCCAAGCCTCACATTACTAAAGCATGCCGCCACTGTACTCTAGAGCAGTGGAGACATGTTCTCTGGAGTGACCAATCACGCTTCTTCGTCTGGCAATCCGATGGACGAGTCTGGGTTTGGTGGTTGCCAGGAGAACGGTACTTGTCTGACTGCATTGTGCTGAATGTAAAGTTTGGTGGAGGGGGGATTATGGTGTGGGGTTGTTTTTTCAGGAGTTGTGCTCAGACCCTTAGTTCCAGTGAAAGGAACTCTTAATGCTTCAGCAGATCAAGAGATTCTGGACAACTTCATGCTCCCAACTTTGTGGGGACAGTTTGGGGACGACCCCTTCCTGTTCCAACATGACTGTTCCAAGCTCTGTTAAAACTTTGAGGAACGAGTTTGGTGTGGAAGAACTTGACTGGCCTACAGAGAGTTCTTAGAATCATGGAATAGGATTGGTGAATACAACAACGGTTAGTTCCCAACAATCTTCTCTAAAGACCTACAAGGCCCTGAAGCTTCTGATATACGTAGGTCTTCGGAGGACACCATGACCCTCGCTGTCCTGTTCTTTGCAGCTGCGTTGCTGACGGTGGCAGATGAGTAACATAAATAAACAAACAAACAAACACATAAATAAATGATGAGATGGATCAACGCTCTGCACTCTGAGGTTGAAAGGAAGGCCGGGAACACAAGGAGAAGCTTTTTCCTCCTCATAATGAACGAGTGAATAAGAGCGAGCCCGCTGACGTCGGAGAGCGGGTGAGCGCGGAGGAGGCTGTGTGATTATGTAAGCGTATCGAATTGACAGGTTTAGGTTCGTAAGACGGAGACGTTATTTACTTCGTCTCCGCTCCTCGTCTCCGCTCCTCGTCTCCACTTCTGACTGCGGCACTGGAAATTCCGGTTTTCCGGTTTCTTTTGAAAGAAATGATTAATAATTGGCAGGAAGTAGAGATAGAGAGAGAGGGGGGGGGTGGGTATGTCTCATTGCTCTGATGGTCCTCTCTCTCTAGGCCCATTAGTTGATTGACAGCTGCTGAATTATGGGTGTTCATGATGTCAGCACTGTGGCTGCACTGCAAGTGTACAAACTCACAACAGAGCTCCGCCGTTAGTCATACAGTGCATGGGTATGTGACCCAGGCCTGTTTACCTTGTTCTATTTTGTTGGTGACCTGTAGCGCCCCCTACCTGCGTCATATGGGTATCATCAGCAGTTTGTGGATGTCCTCATATCATTAAAGGAAGTAGCTGGTTTTGAGTGACATTGACTTTAATGTTTGGAGCTGTGAGCAACGTCAAAGCCTGGTAATGTTGAAGATAGAGATTAGTGGTCAGCTCCCGTGATGACCACATCTCTTCCTGTGCTCAATCCTGGTTCTGGAGGTAGACCACCCTGGTTGAAGCTGACCTCAGCAGAGGGGTAGAACTTTAGAACTCACAACAGAGCTTCACCGTTAGTCATATAGCATATCAGTATGTGACCCATTCCTGTTTATTTTTTTTATGTTGTTGGTGACCTGTAGCGCCCCCTACCTGCGTCAAACAGGCACCATCCTTCAACAGGAAGCAGTTTGTGAATGTCCTCATATGATGGAAAGTAACTGGTTTTAAGTGACACTGATGTAATTAGATTGATAGTAATGTTTGTAGCTGTGAGCAACATCAAAGCCTGTTAGTACTGAAGGTCAGCTCCCATGATGACCACATCTCTTCCTGTGCTCAATCCTGGTTCTGGAGATAGACCACCCTGTTCGAAGCTGACCTCAACAGAGTGGTAGAACTTTAGAACTCACTACAGAGCTTCACCGATAGTCATACCACTGTATGGGTATGTGACCCATGCCTGTTTATTTTGTTCTATTTTGTTGGTGACCTGTAGCGCCCTCTACCTGTGTCATACAGGTATCATCGGCAGTTTGTGAATGACCCATATGATGGTAGCCTATTAGTACTGAAGGTCAGTTCCCATGATGACCACATCTCTTCCTGTGCTCAATCCTACCATTTGGAGACATCAAAGCCTGTGGGTGTTGAAGATGATGACCACAACTCTTCCTGTGTGAAGCAGCCATAGTGGTGCTATAAGGAGTTTATAACTGCATTAATTAAATATTTTATTGTTTTTTTGTAGTGGGGGTTGCACAGACTAGTCGACTTAGACTAGTCCCTGATCATGTGATTATGATAGTACATGGATGCCTCAGAGAAGACAACAGGTGAGGAGCCTGGTGCCTGTATCTCTGGTTTTCTGGAGGCTAGCAGTGCCTTCCAGGGCCCATTTGGAAAGGGTCGCTATCTACTCACCTGTGGAGTTTGGCTTCATTACAGGTTAAAAAGCTGGATTCACATGTTGTGAACTCTCCGGTTTCCAGAAGACTACAATAGCTGTGTGGTTGGAGAAGCATCTTAACGCCCTATATTCCTGTACAGTTTGAAGCTGGTTAGTCTTACTTTAACATAGTTATGGGGGTCTAACCTCCACCACAGGCAAGCATAATAATGTCACCCAGGACATTATAAGACAGATGCAAATTCGTGACATTCCTGGATCTGTAACTCCGATTCCCTGAAGGCTAGCAGTGCTTGTTGGAAAGGGCACGTCATGTTCTACTGACATGTGGAGTTCTGCTTTTTAAAGTCAGATTTTTTTATATTGCTTGTTGCAAAGCATTTGTGTCTTCTGTGGTTTTCATAATGTTACAGGCCACATTCAGTTTTAACAACATGTTAAATTTAACAAGGAGAGTCTCAGCGTGGGATCTTAGAATGAATGTCACAGTGATTAGAGCCAATCACAGTGAGGGGGAGGTCTCAGAACTAATGATGAAGTGATTAGAGCCAGTCATCGTCAAAGGGAACACTGAGAGCAAATGACACAGGGATTAGAACCCATTACAGTCAGGAGCAGGTCTCAGAACTAATGATACAATGCTTAGTCATGGTAAGCGGGAGATCATGGAGATTATAACCAGTTGCATTTGGGGTGATCTAAGAACAAGTAACATGGTGGAATTACATATAGATTAGAAATAATAAGAGTAAGGGACAAGTGGCAGAATAAATGACACCAAGAACTGATCACAGTCAGGGGTAAGGTCTGAGAATTCATCATGTTGTGAGATTAGAACCATTCACATTCACAGGTGGGGGTCTCAAAACAAATGACATAGGGATTGAAACCTATCACAGTCAGTTGGAGGTTTGAGAAAAAATGACACATGGATTAGAACCCATCACAAGCAGGAGGAGATCTCAGAACTAATGATAAAGTGATTAGAACCAATCACAGTTGGAGGCAGCGCTCTCAGAACAAATGACACAGGGAGTAGAACCCATCACAGTCAGGTCAAGGTCTCTGAACCAATGACACAGGGATTAGAAACCATCACAGTCAGGTCGAGGTCTCTGAACAAATGACACAGGGATTAGAACGTATCACAGGCAGGAGGAGGTCTCAGAACTAATGATGAAGTGATTAGAACCAATCACAGTTGGGGGCAGAGCTCTCAGAACAAATGACACAGGGATTAGAAGCCATCAAAGTCAGGTGGAGGTCTCTAAACAAATGACAGGGATTAGAACCCATCACAGTCAGGTGGAGGTCTCTGAACAATGACACAGGGATTAGAACCCATCACAATCAGTTGGAGGTCTCCAAACAAATTACGCATGGATTAGAACCCATCACAGTCGGTTTAAGGTCTCTGAATAAATGACACAGGGATTAGAACCCATCACAGTCAGGTGGAGGTCTCTGTATAAATGACACAGGGATTAGAACCCATCACAGTCAGGTGGAGGTCTCCGAACAAATGACACATGGATTAGAACCCATCACAGTCAGTTTAAGGTCTCTGAATAAATAACAAAGGGATTAGAACCCATCACAGTCAGGTGGAGGTCTCCAAACAAATGACGGGATATA
>CM038716.1:9681765-9686765 GCA_021613375.1 Megaleporinus macrocephalus
AGAGGTAGGGAGAGAGAGAGGGGTAGAGAGAGAGGGGGGCAGATAGTGAGAGAAAAGTGAGGGGTAGAGAGAGAGAGGCAGATAGAGAGAGGAGAGAGAGGTAGAAAGAGGTAGAGAGAGAGGAAATGGAGAGGAAGAGAAAGAGAGGGGCAGATAGAAAGAGGAAAGTGAGAGGTAGAGAGAGAGGGGGGAGAGAGAGGTAGAGAGAGAGGGGAGAGAGAGGGGGGGGGCAGATATGAGAGAGGAAGGTTAAAGGTAGAGAGAGGAAAATAGAGAGAGGAAAGTGAGAGGTAGAGAGAGAGGTAGAGAGAGAGGGAGGGGGCCAGATAGAGAGAGAAAGGTTAAAGGTTAGAGAGACGGAAAGTGAGAGGTAGAGAGAGAGGGGGAGAGAGAGAGAGTAGAGAGAGAGGGGAGAGAGAGGGGGGGCAGATAGAGAGAGGAAGGTTAAAGGTAGAGAAAGGAAAATAGAGAGAGGAAAGTGAGAGGTAGAGAGAGGAGGGGGGAGAGAGAGGTAGAGAGAGAGGGGAGGGGGGGCAGATAGAGAGAGGAAGGTTAAAAGTAGAGAGAGGAAAGTGAGAGGTAGAGAGAGAGGGGCGGGGGGCAGATAGAGGGAAGGTAAGGTTAAAAGTAGAGAGAGGAAAGTGAGAGGTAGAGAGAGAGGGGGGAGAGAGAGGTAGAGAGAGAGGGGAGGGGGGGGCAGATAGAGAGAGGAAGGTTAAAGGTATGAGTAGAGGAAAGTGAGAGGTAGAGAGAGAGGTAGAGAGAGAGGGGGGGAGAGAGAGGTAGAGAGAGAGGGGAGAGAGAGGGGGGCAGATAGACAGAGGAAGGTTAAAGGTTGAGAGAGGAAAATAGAGAGAGGAAGTGAGAGGTAGAAAGAGAGGTAGAGAGGAGGGGGCAGATAGAGAGAGGAAGGTTAAAGGTAGAGAGAGGAAAGTGAGAGGTAGAGAGAGAGGTAGAGAGAGGGGGGCAGATAGAGAGAGGAAGGTTAAAGGTAGAGAGAGGAAAGTGAGAGGTAGAGAGAGAGGTAGAGAGGAAAGGGGAGAGAGAGGGGCGGGCAGATAGAGAGAGGAAGGTTAAAGGTAGAGAGAGGAAAATAGAGAGAGGAAAGTGAGAGGTAGAGAGAGAGGGGGGAGAGAGAGGTAGAGAGAGAGGGGAGAGAGGGGGGGGGCAGATAGAGAGAGGAAGGTTAAAGGTAGAGAGAGGAAAGTGAGAGGTAGAGAGAGGTAGAGAGAAAGAGAGGCAAATAGAGAGAGAGAGAGAGAGAGAGAGGCAGATAGAGAGAGGAAGGTTAAAGGTAGAGAGAGGAAAATAGAGAGAGGAAAGTAAGAGGTAGAGGTAGAGAGAGGGGGGGCAGATAGACAGAGGAAGGTTAAAGGTAGAGAGAGGAAAGTAAGAGGTAGAGGTAGAGAGAGGGGGGGCAGATAGACAGAGGAAGGTTAAAGGTAGAGAGAGGAAAGTGAGAGGTAGAGGTAGAGAGAAAGAGAGGCTAATAGAGAGAGAGAGAGGCAGATAGAGAGAACCCTAGAGAGAAAGTAATCAGAGACTCTGAGTAACACAGATACATTTAAACACACCCACCTCCACACGGACACGGCGGGATGCAGTCGAGTCCTTTTTTCATTCCGATGAATGCAAATGTCATTCCGACCTTTTCCAGGAATGTGTGAGATATCTCTGCCGACACGTAAAGGAATATAAATATTATAACGAGTTAAAACTGAGGATGTTCTGCTTCTCCAAGAGCTTCTTCATCACTTCACTAACGTATCATCACAGCACGAACAAAACATTAATCAATCAATAAATATATCAATAAATAAGATTCCGGCGGTTTTCCTTTACATCGTGGGAATATTGACTGGACCAGTTGAAATGTAAAAAATACATAAAAGAGAAACTAATTAAACAAACGAGGTATTAATATTACACCTGGTTATTAATTTACTGAGGAAAGGATCCAATAGTTTAATCTGAAGGTGAAATTAGAACCTGGTGTTTGTTCAGTCAGTGGGATGATGTTCAGTCTTATTTAAGGAACTGAGGTCAAAGTCTGATCTACAGAACACGAGTTTGTGGAAGTGGATCAGCACCAAACACAGGAGGAACCTCTGAGGAACCTTAGAACACCAGCTGCTGTTGCTTGTCAGGCTGGGGAGAGTTACAGAACCATCTCTATAAAAAGTTTGGACTCCACAGTCAGAAAGACTGATGGACCCTAATTACAGCTGAAGGCCACAGTGGCTGATGTTCATGTCCAACATCAGGAGAACATTGATGTACAAGGCAGGAGAAACTCACTGACCTCCAAACAGAGCGTTACTGACCTCTCTTTGGTATAAATGAGAAGTTTGATATCTGGAGAAAGCATAGGAACCTGATCCCATCTGTGAAACATGGTGGTGGTAGAATCAGGTTTGGGCCTGTGTTGCTGCAGGACGGCTCACCATCACTGAAGCAACAGTAAATTCGGAAATTATAGTGAATTCCACAGGAAAATATTAGGACGTCGGTCTGTGAACTGGATCTCAGAAGAACGTGGGTCCTACAGCAGGACAAGAACCCTCAGCACACAGAAGGTTCTACCAGAGATGGTTAAAGAAGAACACAGTTGATGTTTAAAGTGAGTCAAAGACCTTAATCCTATAGAAACGTTGGACCTGAAGTGAGCAGCTCATGTTTGGAGGAGTCCTCCAGGCTGATGTTCAGGATGTGGTTCGGCTGCTCCGCTGGTCTGGCTGTATTCTACAGTGCATGTGTCTCCAGTGTGTCTATGCTACTGGAGATGCAGCCCTGTTGGAATAACATCCAGAGCCTCTCATCAACCCCACAGCCGAAGACAAGTACAGGTGAAGATCAGCAGAAGATCTGTCGGTGCCTCGCGACAGGGTTCAGTATAGGAAGGCTACGGGACTTACATCACCCTCGCGACTCGCCTCCATATCCATGTTCTTTAGGGTTTCTCTAAACAAGGCAGCGCCTCGTGTCCAAGCCGATTTTCATAATGTACGTCAGCGTCAGTGTCAGGTCTTGAAGAAGAGCCAGCGTCGCTCTATATCCTCGTGCTCTGGTTCTCGCTGCCTTTCTCGCTCTCCGTCAGTGCGCAACCCCCCCTCCCCACCTGTCGAGCTTTTAGCCCACCTGCACTAACGTGGGCGTCGAGAGATGGTGGTGGAGTTAAAATAACCCTGCGCCTGTCATACGCTCTAGTGAGGCTGCCAACAGATGCAGAACAGACGTGAACAATCAAATCTAATTACACGCTGGCTGTTTAAAACGTGGCAGCAGCAGTACGAACGTTTCCCACCCATCACACTTGTTATTAATAATGTTTAAAGAGTTTAGATAAACAGTAGACGGGCGTCAGCTGATTAACAGGCTTCGTTACATACGCTAGCACTGAGTTATTAATAATAACATGAGAATATATGTATATATATATACATATGTATACATTAGCCCCTATACATTTATACCTATACCATTTATACCATTGCCAAGAGTCTTCACTCACCCATCAAAATCATTGAATTCAGGGGTTTCAATCACTTTCATGGCCACAGGTGTATAAACCCAAGCATCTAGTCATGCAGAGCTTCTACACACATTAGTAAAAAGTGGGTCTCTCTCAGAAGCTCAGTGAACTCCAGCGTGCTACCGTGATAGGACACCACCTGTGAAGTCCAGTCGTGAAGTTTCCTCACTACTAAATATTCCACAGTGGACTCATCTGGGAAGGCTTTGATCGTTCTTCCAGAAGTTCATTGGTTGTGAGGTCAGACACTGATGTTGGACAAGAAGGTCTGGCTCACAGTCTCCGCTCCAATTCATCCCAAAGGTGTTCTATCAGGTTGAGGTCAGGACGGTCTTGGGCAGTCATGTTGGAACAGGAAGGGATCGTCCCAACAAAGTTGGGAGCATGAAATTGTCCAGAATCATTGAAGCATTAAGAGTTCCTTCCACTGGAACTAAGGGTCCGAGCCCACCTCCTGAAAAAAAACAAGCCCACACCATAATCCTCCCTCCACTAAACTCTACACTCGGCACAATGCAGTTAGACAAGTACCGTTCTCCGGGCAACCAACAAACCCAGACTCGTCCATCGGATCGCCAGACAGAGAAGCGTGATTGGTCACTCCAGAGAACACGTCTTCACTGCTCTAGAGTCCAGTGGCGGCGTGCTTTACTCCACTGCATCCGATGCTCTGCATTGTTCTTGGTGATGTTAAGGCTTGGATGCAGCTGCTCGGCCCTGGAGACCCATTCCATGAAGCTCTCTACGCTCTGTTCTTGAGCTGATCTGAAGACCACATGAAGTTTGGAGGTCTGTAGTGATGGACTCTGTAGAAAGTTGGTGACCTCTGTGCTCTATGCTCCTCAGCATCCGCTGACCTGCTCTGTCATTGTACGTGTTCTACCACTTGGTGGCGGAGTTGCTGTTGTTCCCAATCACTTCCACTTTGTTAGAACACCACTGACAGTCCACTGTGGAATATTTAGTAGTGAGGAAACTTCACCACTGGACTTGTTGTACAGGTGGCGTCCTATCACGGTACCACGCTGGAGTTCACTGAGCTCCTGAGAGCGACCCTGCATGACTAGGTACTTGCTTTTAGACACCTGTGGCCATGAAAGTGATTGGATCACCTGAATTCAGTGATTTGGATGGGTGAGTGAAGACCTTTGGCAATATAGTGTATATATTTATATATACAGTAACATACTTAATTGTGTGTGTGTGTGTGTGTGTGTGTGTGTGTGTGTGTGTGTGTTTGTGTGTGTGTGTGTGTGTTTAGCGCTAGTTCGCTTTGACATTTCTTATGTAAATTAGCCAAACAAAGGTTAATCAGCCCAGCTGGACTGAATAACGTACATCAATATTGAACGGCCAGTCATGTGTCTGCTTCCCCGCTGTGCCTGTGTGGTGATGCTAATATGTGACCATACACTGTAAACCCGGATAAGTTGATTGTACTTAAAGAGTTTGAGTGATTGCCTTAAAA
>CM038716.1:9691765-9706765 GCA_021613375.1 Megaleporinus macrocephalus
TATCTATCTATCTATCTATCTATCTATCTATCTATCTATCTATCTGTCTATCTATCTATCTATCTATCTATCTATCTAATAACAATAAATTATATAATCACTGTCATCTATCTATCTATCTATCTATCTATCTGTCTATCTATCTATCTATCTATCTATCTATCTATCTATCTATCTATCTATCTATCTATCTATATCACGTCATGGACATCAAGGGATACAGAATTTAAAAGTTGTGTTTTTTTGGCATCCAAAATTGTTTCTTTGTGAGAGAATCTCTCTCTCTCTCTCTCTCTCTCTCTCTCTCTCTCTCTCTTACACACACACACACACACACACAGATAAAGGTCATTAATCTGCGGTGGTATCCGAGGCTGAGGCTAGAATGTAGGCAGTGTTTGAATGAACCTAAAGGTCGCGCTGTGTTTCATATCCGTTTAGAAGATTGGAAAAGCTGAAAAGGTTCAGGTTGACCCAAAGAGCCCGCAGGCCTGACTGGACGAGTGTTCATACTGCAAACCAGGCTCGAAAGAGAGAGAGAGAGAAAGAGAGAGAGGGGTATAGAGAGAGAGAGAGAGAGAGGGATAGAGAGAGAGGGAGAGAGAGAGGGAGAGAGAGGGAGAGAGGGTGTAGTGTGTTTAATTAGACTTAATTATTCATGTCTTCATGGTTCCTTTATAAAAATCCTACAAGCCAAACATGTAAATATATTAACAGAGCTGCAGGTCATAAAGCATCCATCATGATTACAGCCATAAATCATCACCGACATGATTCACGACTTTACAACAACTTTAAACATGCTCAGCCAATCAGATTTTAGGAATAAATTACACTGAAATGCCCTACGGGTTCTAGATTCTGCTGTCAGATTCAATGTGCCTCAGTGACCTCAGTGTAGCTCACTGCTTGCCAGTGTATCTCAATGTACCTCAGTGTATCTCACTGTATCTCAATATAGCTCATTGTATCTCAGTGTAGCTCAATTTAGCTCAGTGTATCTCATTGTATCTCAATATAGCTCATTGTATCTCAGTGTAGCTCAATTTAGCTCAGTGTATCTCATTGTATCTCAATATAGCTCAGTGTATCTCAGTGTAGCTCAATTTAGCTCAGTGTATCTCATTGTATCTCAATATAGCTCAGTGTATCTCAGTGTAGCTCAGTTTAACTCAGTGTATCTCATTGTATCTCAATATAGCTCAGTGTATCTCAGTGTAGCTCAATTTAGCTCAGTGTACCCCACTGTATCTCATTGTATCTATAGTTCAGTATACCTCAGTATACCTTAGTATACCTTAGTGTAACTTAGTGTACCTCAGTGTAGCTCAATGTACCCCAGTGTAATTCAGTGTAGCTCAGTATACCTCACTGTATCTCATTGTATCTTGGTATAACTCAGTAAACCTCACTATACCTCAGCATACCTCAGTGTAGCTCATTATAGCTCAGTGTACCTCAGTACAGCTCCGTGGACCTCACTGTATCTCATTGTATCTTGGTGCAACTCAGTAAACCTCACTATACCTCAGTGTAGCTCATTATAGCTCAGTGTACCTCAGTACAGCTCCGTGGACCTCACTGTATCTCATTGTATCTTGGTGTAACTCAGAAAACCTCACTATACCTCAGTATACCTCACTGTATCTCATTGTATCTTGGTATAACTCAGTAAACCTCACTATACCTCAGTATACCTCAGTGTAGCTCAGTATAGCTCAGCGTACTTCAGTGTAGCTCAGTGTACCTTAGTGTAGCTCAGTATACCTCATTGTACCTCAGTGTAGCTCAGCATACCTCAGTGTAGCTCGGTATAGCTCAGTGTACCTCAGTACAGCTCAGTGTACCTCACGGTATCTCATTGTATCTTGGTATAACTCAATAAACCTCACTATACCTCAGTATACTTCAGTGTAGCTCAGTGTGCCTCAGTGTGCCTCAGTGTACCTCAGTGTAGCTCAGTGTAGCTCAGTGTAGCTCAGTGTACCTCAGTGTAGCTCAGTGTAGCTCAGTGTAGCTCAGTATACCTCAGTGTAGCTCAGTGTGCCTCAGTGTAGCTCAGTGTAGCTCAGTGTAGCTCAGTGTAGCTCAGTGTAGCTCAGTGTAGCTCAGTGTACCTCAGTGTAGCTCAGTGTAGCTCAGTGTAGCTCAGTGTACCTCAGTGTAGCTCAGTGTAGCTCAGTGTAGCTCAGTGTACCTCAGTGTAGCTCAGTGTAGCTCAGTGTACCTTAGTGTAGCTCAGTATACCTCAGTGTAGCTCAGTGTACCTCAGTGTAGCTCAGTGTAGCTCAGTGTAGCTCAGTGTACCTCAGTGTACCTCAGTGTAGCTCAGTGTAGCTCAGTGTACCTCAGTGTAGCTCAGTGTAGCTCAGTGTACCTTAGTGTAGCTCAGTATACCTCAGTGTAGCTCAGTGTAGCTCAGTATAGCTCAGTGTGCCTCAGTGTACCTCTCTTTCTCACCTAGTCACCTTTTTCTATCTTTCTCTTTCGCTCTCTCAGTGTCCTCTTTTCTCACTCCTCTTTTTTCATTTCTTTCCTCTCGCTGGTTTCACTTACTCTAACATTTCCTCACTTTCTCGTACTTACTCTGTCTATCTCAATACCCCTCCTTTTTATTTTCTCATTTCTCTCTCACTCTCTCTTTCTCTCTCTCTTTCTCTCTCTCTCTCTCTCTCTCTCTCTCTCTCTCTCTCTCTCTCTCTCTCTCTCTCTCTCTCTCTCTCTCTCTCTCTCTCTTATCTGGAGATGTCAGCAGCCTAATTAACCCCTCCGATACGAACAGCAATCAAACTGAGTGCTGTGACATTTGAAGGACGTACATGCTTTGAATATTCAACAAACACACACACACACACACACACACACACACACACACACACACACACACACACACACACACACACACACACTTGCTTACTGGCACTTGTTGAGGTGAGTGAACAGCAAATTACACCTCTAATCCTGTTTCCACAGTGTATCAGTGTGTGTGTGTGTGTGTGTGTGTGTGTGTGTGTGTGTGTGTGTGTGTGTGCTCATTCTTCCCCTCTCAGACATTAGTGTTAGTTTCCCTCTTTTCAGCCAATCTTCATTCTTTTTACTCCCCAGTGGTCACTTCTTTATGTCTCTCGCCCGTCTCACTCAGTCAGTCTTCCTGTTTACAATATTCTCTGCTGTACATTTTATTTGTCTCTCTTAAAAAACCTGGGGAAGTGTATATTCAGTATATTAATACTATAATGTACTGAAGTACATGTACGGAGTATCTGTAACTAGTTACTACTTACCTCTGTATTTAATATTATAATATACTGAAGTACCTGTACTGAGTAAATGTAGCTAGTTACTACGCACCTCTGTATTTAATACTATAATATACTGAAGTACCTGTACTGAGTAACTGTTAATAGTTATTACTCATATTTGTATTTGATACTATAATATACTGAAGTACATGTACTGAGTAAATGTAACTAGTCACTACCCACCTCTATATTTAATACTATAATATATTGAAGTATATGTACTGAGTATCTGTAACTAGTCACTACCCTCTTCTGTATTTAATGCTATAATATACTGAAGTACATGTACTGAGTAACTGTTATTAGTTACTGCTCATCTTTGTATTTAATACTATAATATACTGAAGTACATGTACAGAGTAACAGTAACTAGTCACTACTCACCTCTGTATTTAATACTATAATATACTGAAGTACATGTACAGAGTAACAGTAACTAGTTACTACTCACCTCTATTTAATATAATAATATGCTGAAGTACATGTACTGAGAATCTGTAACTAGTTACTACTCACCTCTGTATTTAATACTATAATATACTGAAGTATATGTACTGAGTAAATGTAACTAGTAACTACTTAATTCTGTATTTAATACTATAATATACTGAAGTACATGTACTGAGTAACTGTTATTAGTTACTACTCATCTTTTTATTTAATAATATAATATACTGAAGTACATGTACTGAGTAACTGTAACTAGTCACTACCCTCTTCTGTATTTAATACTATAATATACTGAAATACATGTACTGAGTAACTGTTATTAGTTACTACTCATCTTTTTATTTAATAATATAATATACTGAAGTACATGTACTGAGTAACTGTTATTATTTACTACTCAGCGCTGTATTTAATACTAAAATATAGTGAAGTATATGTACTGAGTATCTGTAACTAGTCACTACCCTCTTCTGTATTTAATACTATAACATCCTGAAGTACTTGTACTGAGTAACTGTAACTAGTTACTACTCACCTCTGTACTTAATACAATAATATACTGAAGTATATGTACTGAGTAACTGTTATTAGTTACTACTAATCTCTGTATTTAATACTATAATATACTGATGTCCATTTACTAAGTAACTGTAACTAGTTACTACTCACCTCTGTATTTAATATAATAATATACTGAAGTACATGTACTCAGTAACTAACTAGTTACTACTTACCTCTGTATTTAATACAATAATATACTGAAGTCCATTTACTGAGTATCTGTAGCTAGTTACTACTCACCTCTGTACTTAATATAATAATATACTGAAGTACATGTACTCAGTAACTAACTAGTTACTACTTACCTCTGTATTTAATACAATAATATACTGAAGTACATGTACTGAGTAACTGTAATTAGTTACTACCCACCTCTGTATTTAGTACAATAGTATACTGAAGTACATGTACTGAGTATCTGTAACTAGACATTACTCTCCTCTGTATTTAATACTATAACATACTGAAGTACATGTACTGAGTAAATGTAACTAGTCACTACTCACCTCTGTATTTAATACTATAATATACTGAAGTACATGTACAGAGTAAAAGTAACTAGTCACTCCTCACCTCTGTATTTAATACTATAATATACTGAAGTGCTCCGTGTGGCTCGAGTGCCGCTGTGGCTTCGCTGCACGTCTACAGGGGGACGTCAGCCCTGGAGGTTTTAGGACCTGTTACTTTTGTACACCTTTTGACTTTCCGGCCTCAAATCAGCTGACAAGCAGCAGCAGGACGGCATGTCAGGGGAGAGGCGAGGCAGGGTGTACTTGTAAGTGTGTGTGTGTGTGTGTGTATGTGTGTGTAGTCGTGTGTTTAAGCGAGCTCCTTTTAAAAGCTTCTCAGTCAATTCTGCTTCAGTAAATTGAAAGTGGGATCAATGCGGTGGAATTGAATCCCGCTGTGCATTGTCGTACGATTCCTAAGTGGAAGGTGAAGGGAAAGGGGGGGGGGGGGGGTCGGAGAGGGGGGCAGTGTGTGTGAATGTGTGTGTGTGTGTGGACTTCATACACAGCTCCAGTCATTTGATGGACGTCTCTTTCTGCTTCAAATAAAAAGAAGTGATGGAGAACGAGAGCTGACAAAAAGAGAGTGAAAGGAACGCCAGCAGCTCTCGCTGTCTAACTCTCTCTCTCTCTCTCTCTCTCTCTCTCTCTCTCTCTCTCTTTCTCTTTCTCTTTCTCTCTCTCTCTCTCTCTCCCACTCTTTTGAGACAGTTCTACGACTGACAGAATTGTTTCTGATGAAAGGGCTATTTCCTGTTCCGAGCTGGATCCTGAAAGGAATTTCCACAGTTTCTGCTTTGTTCGTGGAGTGTGGCTGATCAGCCAAGACATGTTTGGTCTCTGAAGTTTGCTTCAGTTAGTCGGCTGTGTGGAGTAAATCTACTCCTCTTTCTTTTCTTTTTATTTCTCTACGCTTAAACGTTTACAGCACCTCCTACAGCGCTCCAGACTGAACCACACAAACCCCGCAGGGTCCTAGAGTCTATACACGCTCTGCTTACTTCTACCTACACTTCTAATAGTGTTATACTACTGTACCTCTAATAGTGTTATACTACTGTACCTCTAATACTGTTATACTACTGAGCCTCTAATACTGTTATACTACTGTACCTCTAATACTGTTATACTACTGAGCCTCTAATACTGTTATACTACTGTACCTCTAATAGTGTTATATTACTGTAACTCTAATACTGTTATACTACTGAGCCTCTAATACTGTTATACTACTGTACCTCTAATAGTGTTATACTACTGTACCTCTAATAGTGTTATATTACTGTAACTCTAATACTGTTATACTACTGAGCCTCTAATACTGTTATACTACTGTACCTCTAATAGTGTTATACTACTGAGCCTCTAATAGTGTTATACTACTGTACCTCTAATACTGTTATACTACTGAGCCTCTAATACTGTTATACTACTGTACCTCTAATAGTGTTATACTACTGAGCCTCTAATAGTGTTATACTACTGTACCTCTAATACTGTTATACTACTGAGCCTCTAATACTGTTATACTACTGTACCTCTAATAGTGTTATACTACTGAGCCTCTAATAGTGTTATACTACTGTACCTCTAATACTGTTATACTACTGAGCCTCTAATACTGTTATACTACTGTACCTCTAATAGTGTTATACTACTGAGCCTCTAATACTGTTATACTACTGTACCTCTAATAGTGTTATACTACTGTACCTCTAATACTGTTATACTACTGAGCCTCTAATACTGTTATACTACTGTACCTCTAATAGTGTTATACTACTGTACCTCTAATAGTGTTATACTACTGTACCTCTAATACTGTTATACTACTGAGCCTCTAATACTGTTATACTACTGTACCTCTAATAGTGTTATACTACTGTACCTCTAATAGTGTTATACTACTGTACCTCTAATACTGTTATACTACTGTACCTCTAATAGTGTTATACTACTGTACCTCTAATAGTGTTATATTACTGTACCTCTAATAGTGTTATACTACTGAGCCTCTAATAGTGTTATATTACTGTACCTCTAATAGTGTTATACTACTGTACCTCTAATAGTGTTATATTACTGTACCTCTAGTACTGTTATACTACTGTACCTCTAATAGTGTTATATTACTGTACCTCTAATAGTGTTATACTACTGTACCTCTAATAGTGTTATACTACTGTACCTCTAATACTGTTATACTACTGTACCTCTAATAGTGTTATATTACTGTACCTCTAATAGTGTTATACTACTGTACCTCTAATAGTGTTATATTACTGTACCTCTAGTACTGTTATACTACTGTACCTCTAATAGTGTTATATTACTGTACCTCACATAGTGTTATACTACTGTACCTCTAATAGTGTAATATTACTGTACCTCTAGTACTGTTATACTACTGTACCTCTAATAGTGTAATATTACTGTACCTCTAGTACTGTTATACTACTGTACCTCTAATAGTGTTATACTACTGTACCTCTAATAGTGTTATACTACTGAGCCTCTAATAGTGTTATACTACTGTACCTCTAATAGTGTTATACTACTGTACCTCTAATAGTGTTATACTACTGAGCCTCTAATAGTGTTATACTACTGTACCTCTAATAGTGTTATACTACTGTACCTCTAATAGTGTTATATTACTGTACCTCTAATACTGTTATACTACTGTACCTCTAATACTGTTATACTACTGTACCTCTAGTACTGTTATATTACTGTACCTCTAATAGTGTTATACTACTGTACCTCTAATACTGTTATATTACTGTACCTCTAATACTGTTATACTACTGTACCTCTAATAGTGTTATATTACTGTATCTCTAATAGTGTTATATTACTGTACCTCTAATACTGTTATACTACTGTACCTCTAATAGTGTTATACTACTGTACCTCTAATACTGTTATACTACTGTACCTCTAGTACTGTTATATTACTGTACCTCTAATAGTGTTATATTACTGTACCTCTAATACTGTTATATTACTGTACCTCTAATACTGTTATACTACTGTACCTCTAATACTGTTATACTACTGTACCTCTAATACTGTTATATTACTGTACCTCTAATACTGTTATACTACTGTACCTCTAATAGTGTTATACTACTGTACCTCTAATACTGTTATATTACTGTACCTCTAATACTGTTATACTACTGTACCTCTAATAGTGTTATATTACTGTACCTCTAGTACTGTTATACTACTGTACCTCTAATAGTGTTATATTACTGTACCTCTAATAGTGTTATACTACTGTACCTCTAATACTGTTATATTACTGTACCTCTAATAGTGTTATACTACTGTACCTCTAATACTGTTATACTACTGTACCTCTAGTACTGTTATATTACTGTACCTCTAATAGTGTTATACTACTGTACCTCTAATAGTGTTATACTACTGTACCTCTAACACTCTTATAATACTTTAAATATTCAATGGAACTATTTGTAGTAAAGGTAATGGTTCTATATGGAACCTTGTCTACAATAAATAATATAAACTTTACAATAACTACTCCAAATTATATAAATTACTGACTAACTACTATAAATTATTCAAAATATACAGTAACTACTATAAACAAAATAAACTTTACAGGACTTGCTATATTTTACACTATCCACTATAAATTCTAAGAACTTTACAGTTACTGTTCTATTCTACACTTTCTACTATAAATTATTTTAAACTTTACACTAACCGCTACATATTATTCTACTACAAATTATATAATGATTATAAATTATTTGGTAATTATTGACTAACTTCTATAAATTAGATGTACTTTACCATAACTTGTATAAAATATTGACTATATACAATAAATTACATGAACTTTACACTAACTGATACAAATAATTAACTTTCACAAATTAAATTAACTTTACATGAACTGCTATAAATTACTAACTGCTATAAATTACATGGAATATACAGTTACTGCTATACATTATATGAATTTTACAACAGCTGCTATAAATGATTGATTAACTGCTATTAGTTATATGTACCTTACAGTTACCTTACATCACTGCTATAAATTATTGACTATCATTAATCATAACTTCATAGCAACTACTACACACTGAATCTACTATAGATTATATTGAACTTTGTGGTACTTTGTGGTGCTCTGTATTGTTCATAATTTACTATAAATTATGTAATTATTATAAATTATTGACTAACTACTATTAATCATATTAACTTTTCAGTAACTACTATATATTTTTAAATTTTTTGTGGTTCACACAAAAAATCACATTATTTTTAGTAATGTGCAAATATTACAAAAGCTCTGATCATCATTATAGACATCCTATTTTATATATTTGGGGTTTTTATATGGTTTTATACTAAAATTATACTGTAAAATTATACTGCATTAGCAGCATTTTATTATAATTTGTACATTTATCTTCAAAAATAGATTTTTTTATTGAAAGATTTTTATAGATAGTGTTTTAATGTAAAATATTCGGTGACCTGATGCATTGTCAGCAATAAAGTCTGCAGAATTAAATATTTATTTGAGTGAGTCGGGGTCTGCAGCAGCAAGAAAGCTCAGAAATCTTCTGTGAGTTCAAACTTTATTAATTTATTCATCGCTGGGCTGCTGAACAGCCAGGGGCCTCTGTCAAGGCCAGTGTGGTGGACGAACAAGTTTTACAAATATAAAATCTTTTGTAACTTACTTTGCAGAAACTACATATTTAACCCTTTAAAGGCTCACATTTTGTCTTTAATTCTTCATTCTTTACATAACATTTACACATTTTACAATCAGTCACAATTCAGAGTAGTTTCTAATTAAATCCTTGTAGTTACTGAATAATTTAAAGTGGTAATAAAATAATTCATAGTAGTTACTGGAGCTCATTCCTTCTTCTGCATTTAAAGCCTTTAAAGTAACTACTATACTATAAATGATTGACTACAATAAGTGATATGAACTTCACAGTAACTTCTATAAAGTATTGACTAACAACTATAAATGATATGAACTTTACAAGAACAGCTATAAATTATTGACTAACTACGATGAATTATATAAACTTTACAGTAACTGTTATAAATTATTGGCTAACGACTATAAATGATATGAACTTTACAAGAACAGCTATAAATTACTGAGTAACTACTATGAATAATATAAACTTTACAGTAACTGCTATAAATTATTGACTAATAACTACAAATGATATGAACTTTACAGTAACTGCTATAAATTATTGACTAACAACTATAAATTACATGAACTTTACAGTAACTGCTATAAATTATTAACTAACAACTATAAATTATATGAACTTTACAAGAACAGCTATAAATTATTGAGTAACTACTATGAATTATATAAACTTTACAGTAACTGTTATAAATTATTGGCTAACGACTATAAATGATATTAACTTTACAAGAACAGCTATAAATTATGGAGTAACTACTATGAATTATATAAACTTTACAGTTACTGTTATACATTTTTGACTAACGACTTTAAATTATATGAACTTTACAAGAACAGCTACAGCATTTTACAGTAACTACTAATAATGACTTACTGCCATAAATTATATAAACTTTACAGTAACTGCTATATTATTCATTATCTACTATAAATTATATGAATTTTACAGTAACTGGTATTTTATTTATTATATATTATATGAACTTTACAGTAACTGCTATACATTATTGGCTACTAGAAATGAAATGCACTTCACAATAACTACTATTTATTACTACTTACCAACTACTATAAATTATAGGAACTGTATATTCCTATAATAACTACTCTATATTATTGACTACAATGAAGTATATAAACTACAGTAACTGCTGCATTATTCATTATCTACTATAAATGATTTTCCTATAAATTATTGATTAACTACTATAAATTATATGGACTTTAAAAAAACTGCTATTAATTATTGATTAACTACTATAAATTATATGGACTTTACAAAAAACGCTATAAATGATTGATTAACTACAATAAGTTATATGGACTTTACAAAAACTGCTGTAAATTATTGATTAACTACTATAAATTATATGGACTTTACAGTAACTCATATAAATGACTGATTAACTACTATAAATTATATGGACTTTACAAAAACTGCTATAAATTATTGATTAACTACTATAAACTATATGGACTTTACAAAAACTGCTATAAATGATTGATTAACTACTATAAATTATATGGACTTAAAAACTGCTATAAATTATTGATTTACTACTATAAATTATTTGAACTTTACAGTAACTCTTATAAATGATTAACTTGTATAAATTATATGGACTTTACAAAAACTGCTATAAATGACTGATTAACTACTATAAATTATATGGACTTTGCAAAAACTGCTATAAATGATTGATTAACTACTATAAACTATATGGACTTTACAAAAACTGCTATAAATGATTGATTACTATAAACTATATGGATTTTACAAAAACTGCTATACATGATTGATTAACTACTATAAATGATATGGACTTTACAAAAACTGCTATAAATGACTGATTAACTACTATAAATTATATGGACTTTACAAAAACTGCTATAAATGACTGATTAACTACTATAAATTATATGGACTTTACAAAAACTGCTATAAATGATTGCTTAACTATTATAAATTATTTGAACTTTACAAAAACTGCTATAAATTATTGATTAACTACTATAAATTAAATGGACTTTACAAAAACTGCTATAAATGATTGATTAACTACTATAAATTATATGGACTTTACAAAAACTGCTATAAATGATTGATTAACTACTATAAATTATATGGATTTTACAAAATTACTATAAATTATATGGACTTTACAAAAACTGCTATAAATGATTCATTAACTACTATAAATTATATGTACTTTACAAAAAACGCTATAAATTATTGATTAACTACTATAAATTATATGGACTTTACAAAAACCGCTATAAATTATTGATTAACTACTATAAATTATATGGACTTTACCAAAATTACTATAAATTATATGGACTTTACAAAAACTGCTATAAATTGTTGATTAAGTACTATAAATTATATGGGCTTTACAAAAACTGCTATAAATGCTTGATTAACTACTATAAATTATATGGACTTTACAAAAATTACTATAAATCATCTGTCTGTTCGTTAATATATGTTCTGTCTCCTTCTGTCCTCTTTTCTAAACGCCTCCATCTGTCCATCCGGCTGTGCATCAGTGTCTCCGTGATTAAGCTCAGCTGATGCTCAGCCCTTCGCTCTCGTTTAGCTGCTATCGTTTTAATGTCTTGGCGCTTTATTCTGATTAAGCGACTCACTGCGTGCGGTTTAATGAAGATTGCGTGTCGCGCGGAAGGCTGGAGGGTCAATGGCCTGCGCCACGTTTAATGAGAGCGCTGAGGTCAGGCGAGTGCGACTGAGTGTTTGTCTGAGTATTGTTATTATAAAGGAATGGCATTTTCAGAGCGCCATGGTTACGAGCATCATTATCGCTTCCAAGCAGCTTTGTTCAACTTTGACCTTTTCTCTGAGCTGATGCTGCAGTGATACTTTTGTTTGTCCTTTTTCCCAGGATGCATTGCTGCGGCTGGCCTCCATCATCGATGCCGACAGCCTACGGGCAGCCATCAAAGACATCTTGGAGGCTCTGCTGCCCAAAGTGGTACGTACAGTAAAGCATGCACACTTACTGGTGGTGGTGATGTTGTTTACAGTGGTGGTGATGGGAACCGGGGGTCTTCATGTCTTTTATTTGCTATCAAACCCACCAGTGAAGCTACACGTGTCTTCTGAGTTTATATGAATGTTGATGGTAAAATGTGGAAGATCTGAAAATCCTAGGTTTTCTTTGGGGACTATTTGAACCTCACAGCGTCCTGCATGTATCCCTCCACCATGAATGGAGTTTAAGACTGAGATCTTCTCTAAACTATCATAAACAGCGTCTCAGAATCAGACAGTGTATTTATAACATCTACTGTAAGAACTTTCTGTGAGGAGCTTTTAGAGGAGGACGTCTGGTTCCATTCACCTCCACTGTGGACAGTTCTGACTCAAGCCTCTTTTACGTCAAACCACTCTGAACAACTTTTTTAAAAAAAATCTTAACTATTTAATTATGACGGCATGTTGAACATTTGGTGGAATTGTCCCAAGAAGTCATGAGGAAAAATATTTCGGCTATTTTATTTATTAGAATATATAAGAATTACTACCATGTCAGAAATGAATTGTTTGAAGGCATCTGGTGAATTCTATTACATTTTAACATAATTATTGTTTATTAACCAAATTGAACACACAGGAAAAAAAATGCACCAACAAGTTATTGCACGTTTTATATATTATATCTTTTTTCATTTTGTATGATGTCTATATATATAAATAGTGTTTTATAAATGAATTTATAAGGGAATTATAAGTGAAGTAAAATTCAGAAAAAAATTGAAGTATATAAAACCAACCAATAATTTTGTTGATTTGAGCAAAGATTTGGAAACTTTGGCATATATTGCTATTTTATATATAAGCAGTATGTGTGTTTATAGAGTGCTTGTATTTAGATTTTTATTTCCCCTGTAATATGCAGGTACTTATGGTTTATTGCTTTATAAATATTCCAGTTATTGTCATAAAACATGTTTATTTTGCATGCACCAATAAGTTATTGCACTATATATATATATATATATATATATATATATATATATATATATATTTTTTTTTTTTTTTTTTTTTTCCCCTCCCTACTCAGATATCATAATGAGCTCATATAGTACATGTGCAAACTATGTAACTAAGATAATGTGTTTCATACCTTCAAACTAGAAGTGATAAAAACATGTTTCATTTTAGTGTTTGATCATTTCCAGCAGAAGAATTTCAAAAAGCAGAATTAACCAATTTTTAATATAAAAAAGTCACATTTTTTTAATTTGCTGTTGAGGGATAATTCATTAGCTTTAAACCAGTGATCAATACAGGTTAAATTAATTTATAGGTTAAATAACTTTTATGGTGGTCTTTATTAGAGAGAGAAATAAATATATAAATAAACATACTTTGCTGCCAAATTACAACTTGTCAAGAAATCAAAAAAATGTCACTATCAAGAAAAGCATTGACATATATGTTAATTTTTCCTTTTTTTCAGCATTAATATGTTACATTATGTGATATTTTCATAATAAATGGACCAATAGAAATGCTTCAAAATGACTTCAAACAATACCTCTTTATGTTAACTTTAAAACTAATGAACATTTATGTAATTTCCTGTAAATGTACTGTTTTGGAGATCTTTGTTTCCCTGGACAGTGATTATATATTAAAAACAAGAGGGGTCCCAATATTGACCCTTGAGGAACACCACACTCTATATACTTTAAACCAGAGCAGTACTTTATGAAACTCTATGTGGCAGCGCTTTAAACCATCCTAACTCCACAACTTTAATTGCCTGTTTAATTTACACTGTATTTCTCTTCAGTATCAGATGGTTTGAGTCTGCACGTCCGACTTTCTGCAGTTTATTTCGGCCTCAAAATGTAACTTTCCTTCCTGCAAAACAAGACGTAGCAATTACTCTCCATCCAGTTCCATACGTAATAACAACCAGGACTGTGCAGCAGCCTCAGGCACCTAAACAGATTGTTTAAATCCACTCACCGGGGCAGTAACTCTGTTTGTGCTTATGAAATACAGTATAATATTAGAATAAATGCAATTGAATAACAACACAGTAAAAAAAAAGAACGAGTGTTTATTGTTGTGATGAAGCGAGTCGTTCCATCATCAGCGCACGCAAGTTTATAAAGCTCCAGGGTTTCTTAACGAGGGCTGGAAATGATCAAACAAACACTATTGATTCTATTAATGCTGTGTGTATTTATTAAGTGTGTGTTAGTGTGAATGTTAGTGCAGCACTGTTCACTTCCATTGTGTGAACCGTTTACTAGCAACAAAGCAAAACTCAGACTTTAGTAACTGAACACGGACACCCTGAGAGAGACAGACAGAGAGAGAAAGAGACAGAGAGAGAGAGATACAGAGAGAGAGAGAGAGAGAGAGAGAGAGAGATACAGAGAGAGAGAGAGAGAGAGAGAGAGAGAGACAGAG